>RJWK010034067.1:8269-22949 GCA_004363435.1 Platanista minor | reverse complement strand
CAATGAAGAGGCAGCAGGAGGAAGGGTGGCTCACAGAAACCAAGGGTCATCAAAACAGGTGAAACAATTGATAGCAAGGAGGTCTGATAGGAAGAATGTGGAAAATATCCCCTGAATTTGGCAACATGGGCGTTGTGGACAACTTCAGGAAGTGATGGAGAGGTTTCGATAGCGAATGTGGGAAGAAGCCAGCCTGTGAAGGGTCGCAGAGTCACTGGGATGAAGGAAGCAGCAAGTGGAGTTACTTTTATGAAGTTTGGTTGTAAAACTTAATGAGGAATGAGTCAGGACTGAGAAGGGAGTCTTGTGTCCCCACTGCCTAGAACCCCGGGCTGGTGGGAGCTGCCTGGTGGTGTCTGCTTTTCCCCACTTGTCTCACATACTTGATGAAAGACACAATGATTTTACTTTCTCAGTTCTACGTATCTTTTTTTGGCTGCATTGGGTCTTAGTTGCCACACCTGGGCTTTCTCTAGTTGCGGCGAGGGGGGGCTACTCTTTGTTGCGGTGCATGGGCTTCTCCTTGCAGTGGCTTCTCTTGTTGCGGAGCACGGGCTCTAGGTGAGTGGGCTTCAGTAGTTGCAGCACACGGGAGCAGTAGTTGTGGCTTATGGGCTCTAGAGCGCAGGCTCAGTTGTTGTGGCACATGGGCTTGGTTCCTCCGCGGCATGTGGGATCTTCTGGGACCAGGGATCAAACCCATGTCCCCTGCATTGGCAGGTGGATTCTTAACCACTGCGCCACCAGGGAAGTCCCAGTTCTACATATCTTATCTTCACTCAAGATTTAAGTTAGCAGCTCTTTTATTATTTGAGATAACTTTATTAGGTGAGATGGTTTTAGTTTCTCAAAAAATTTCTTTTTATTTGTTAATTAATCTGGAATCTTCTTTTAAATATTATTTCTAAGTCCGTTCTCTTTTCTCACAAGTCTCCTCCTGGGCCCGGAGCTAATAGGCTCTTGCATTGACCTATCCATTCCTTGATGTCTGAACTGGTAATTGTGTTCTGAGCTCTGTCTCTGTCTCTCTCTTCTTTCCCCATCTCCTTCTCCCTCTACTGTTGATTTTCCCTTTAAGATGCAATTTATCAAAACAGAGGCAATGAATGATTGGAAAATATTGATGTATTATATAAGAATAGTCAGATTGATGTGATTTTTTTTTAAACATCTTTATTGGAGTATAATTACTTTACAGTGGTGTTAGTTTCTGCTTTATAACAAAGTGAATCAGTTATACATATACATATGTTCCCATATCTCCTCCCTCTTGCGTCTCCCTCCTTCCCACCCTCCCTATCCCACCCATCCAGATGATCACAAAGCACTGAGCTGATCTCCCTGTGCTATGCGGCTGCTTCCCACTAGCTATCTATTTTACGTTTGGTAGTGTACATATGTCCATGCCACTCTCTCACTTTATCACAGCTTACCCTTCCCCGTCCCCGTATCCTCAAGTCCATTCTCTAGTAGGTCTGTGTCTTTATTCTTGTCCTGCCCCCAGGCGCTTCACGACACTAGATTGATGTGATTTTAAGACTCGGTTCCCAGGATGTGGGCTTCCATGTAAGATGTGCAGTGCAGCTTTGTAAACCCCTCTGGCCCTGCTGCCTGCCCTCTCCATTTCTTACTGAAGTCATTCATTCAGTGCTTCGTTCATTTGTCGGGTCATTCAGCACTGAGGCGGCATCAGTCTTGGATTTGATTCTCCTTATTGGGAAACAGCAACAATAGCGTCCAGGGAACTTGACACACTGTCTCTGCTCTATGTCTGGCGGCTGCTGTCCTTCTTGATTGAACACTTCCTGGGTGCGGGACTCTGCATGGGGCTCTGGGCATTGGAGGAGGTTAGTCCATCTCTTTAAGGAGCCCGCGGCCTAAGTTAGATGCTGGAATGATTTGATTTTGCCTGTCGTTGTGAAATCGATCCACCCGGTGTGCAGGTGGGAGACGCTACCTGCTGAGGGTCCTGGGTGTGGGGGGGGGTGCTGCAGCTCTGGCGGGGTCAGCACACTTTCCTCCTCCCTCAGCCCTGCCTCACTGCTGGGAGCAGGCAGCTCTGGTGAGCTGAGAGTGCAGAGTATGGACTGTGTTCTTTAAAAATAATTATTTAGTTTATAAAATTGTGGTAAAATATATGGAACATAAAATTGACCGTTGACCATTTTAATCACTTGAAGTGTACAGTTTAGAGGCTTGAAGTACATTCACATTGTTTTACCACCATCACCCTGTCCGGCCACAGAACTTCACGCCTTTGATTTTGCCCTCGTCCCACAACTGAATTATTTTGAAGTGGTGGCCCCGCTACATAGAGTTTATTCTTTTATTCATTCGTTAAATATTTATTGAACACCTGCTGTGCCTTATGCAGTGGGTTAGTACTGGGAAAACAGAGCACGAGATCAGTCCTGTCTCTGTGGAACTCAGACTAAGAAGGAGCACAGTAATAAAAACCAATCACAGACTAGGTTGGAGTGCATGGAAAAGCCTTCCACGCAGAGGAAACAGCGTCTGAAAAAGCACAGAGGACTGAAAACGGCAGGCTAGTCAGGGGGAGCTCTGAGGGGTTTCATGCGGCTGGGGCTGAGGGCGGGCGATGGAGCACTAGAGCATCATGTGGTGGCAGGTGAGGCAGGCGGCGGGGCTGGGCTGTTCTGCATCTTTCATTTGGGTTCTTCCTGCACCAGCCAACAGAACATTTCGATCACTGTCAATTTCATGTGGCTCCTCTAGGTACAGTGGAGAACAATGAACAGTTTGTACTTAGCGGCAGACTGTGAGCTCGGGGCAGGTAGACAGTGTCACACGGTGGGGCTGGCGTCAAAACAGAGGGCTAGTGAGGGCTGGTGGGCAGCTCTGTGCGGAGAAGGAAGGCCACAGTGGTGCGGAGGGCTGCGTCTCCAGGGAAAGGCCCCTCTGAACTCCGTGTTGCCAGAGCTCTCGGACTTGGCCTTGGGAGGCTGTCGTGTCAGGAATCAGGCTCCCTTTGTTGGTGTCTCTGCATTGTGGGGTTGCTCTGGACACCCTGGCGGCCTGTTCCAGCCGGACTCACATCTGCATCCCCCTTCTCCCTGTCTCTGCCTGTCGGCCTTGCTTCTCTCGAGTTTAGAGCTTGAGCCTGCTTTCGAGTCTCTGTTGTGGCTGCATGAAGTAGGTGAATGAACACTTACGTCTGGAGCAGCAGGCCAGGGCTGAGTCCCGACTCTCTCTGCTCCTTGCCAGCTGTGTCATCGTGGGCAAGCCACTTTGCCTCTCAGAGCCGCAGCCTCTACGCCTGTGAAACTAGGATGAGATTTACTCTGAGTGTTGTGCAGAGTAGAGATCATGCTTGCAAGGTGCTTGGAGCACAGCCAGGGCTCTGTGAAGCCTGCACACGACACTTTATTCTGTGTCATGAAAGAGTGGAGGAAGGGTTAGGCCTGCTGCTTCTGATGAGGCCCATCTGGGTTCCTCAGTTATTAGCTCTGAGACCTTTCAGCAAGTCATTAACTCCTCCGAGCCTCAACTTCCTCACCTGTAAAATGCGATGATAATAGCCACGTATGACCAAGTCAGACAGTGATTTAGGCCCTGGACACATAAAATAGCACATCTTGAACACTCAGTAATTGATGGCTGCTCCTAACTTGTGTTTGTGGTGATAGTACTTGCTCTTGTTTCAAAACTCAGGATAGTCTGGTTCCCTGGGATCTGTTCCTCTTCCTTGACTATTAAATAGGGTAGCAGTTTCTAGAACAGAGGCCAGGAAACTCACTTGTTAGAAGTTAACGAGGCATCTGGGCAACGTACAGCGTTGCAATTGCTCTGTCTCACCACACAGGGCTGCCCTTTCTCAGCGAAGTGCTGAGCACTGCCGTCCGTGGGCACCCAGACCTGAAAAGAGGATTATTTTAGAAATAGTATCAATAGTTTGATTTGGGATTTTTTTTTTAACATGTAATGCTTGATTTTCTTTGGAGTTGCAGAGTGAGAATCCTGATTTCCCTCTTTAGGTGAGCTGAGTGGCTAGGATGAGATTCAGAAGAACTTCTGGCATTATCCATGGAATTCTGCTTTATCTAATGGGCAGACTCTTTTCTCTTGCCTAGTATGCTTTCCTTGTGGACATGATGTGGAGGCTGATAGGAGGCAAACCTTTGCCGGGAAGACGCCTGCTGCTTTCTGTGTTAAATAGAGTGGGTGGGGGACTTGCTCCCCTGCCTTCTGGTGTCACTGCTGGGAGGGCAGCTCTGCTGAGGGCAGGGACTCTATGATTCACTTAAGGTTGCCTGGTGATAGTAGGTGCTCTCTCAGCATTTGTTGAATAGTTAAATAAATAATGAATCTGGGGAAATCACTTGACCTTCTTGAGGGGTCGTTGTTGAACTGTACACTCACATTAAGTAGGTCCCTGCTTCCAAGTTCAGGAGCACAGTAGTTGGCACATAGCTAGCAGGAGAGGAGACCCCGGGCTCCCTCATTCCCAGCCCCGGTGCTTTTCACCTCGCCACAAGCAAAGGCATTGCCTGCTGTGGTTTCCAAGGTATGCCCTTGAACTTGAAAAGTGCTGGCTCTCAGGTAAGCCATTTTCAAGGCTTGCAAGTTCTCCAAAAAAAAGCGAGATGTCTTTTTTCGTTGTCATTATTAGAACAGAGCCCCTTTTCCTGTTAGGCATTGCCAATCAATTTGGCAACTGTTGCAAGAAGAACCAAAGTATACACTCAATTGGTTTAGCTAGCCTGCTTTTTTGGGCATTGACACTCAGGGGTCACGTGTCAATAGATCCACAGAAATTTATCTTTTTGGATGAAGGGTTACTTATTAAAACAAATTGGACTGTCCTTTTAATGTATTATTATTTCTTGGGATCTAAGGGTCAGAAGCAATCTGAGCAATCATCTGCAGGCTCCCTGGGGGTGCTCAGTGGGTCTTCTCTGTATCTATTTCCCTTGCTCCTAGCATTCATGTAATAGGTGTCCAACAGATACTTAAAATTGAGTTAATTTGTTTTAAATTAAATAAATTGAAGTAAAAGAAAGAATTTCAGTGCAGTCTCGACCAGATACAGGGATTTTTTCTGCAGCATGTGAGCAGTGGCTGTGAGCTCGCTGTGTGGTCACGCCCAGTGGTGGGAGCTCAGGTTCTTCCTGCATTTTTGCCCCTCACAGGTGCCAGCCCCCCTGCCTTCTGGAGCCTCCACCTTAGAGACTCCTAACAGGACAGGAGCGCTCCCTTTTCTGAAGCTTTGTGTCCTTGAGCTAAACAGTCCCCATTTGGAAACCCATCTAGATCTCCCTTGCCCTCGTGTTTACCACTGAGAACTTTTGCCCTTTTAAATCGTAGCACCCAGGGCTACCCGTCCAAGGAGTGAGCCCTTCCATCATGAGATATTTCTTGAGCATCAGTTAAGTGTCAGAGATTGTAATGAAAGAGCTTCCTACCACATGGAACACACAATCCAGCAGGGGGAGATACATCAATACAGAATCCTAACAGCATAGCGGTCTAATAGCGTAGCCCGATGCTGTGCTAGCCTTCCGACGAGGAACAGGGGAGCCTAACGGCGGGAAGAGGTCATTTCTACCTGAGGGTTGCAATAAGGAAAGATTTCATGTACATTTACTCACGTAGCAGATACTCAGTGAGTGCCTTCTCTGAGCCAGTGTGTGCTAGACCACAGGGCATAATGACACTGCCCTTCTCTCACAGCGTTTATAGTCTGTACAATAGCCCTCCGATTCAAATAACTGGGACAAAAGCTATGAAGAAAAGGAATGTGATTCTATGAGGTCATAGACTGACCTAGACAAGGGTATCGGACAAGATTTTCCTGAGGAGAGGTGCTGAGATCCAAAGGATGAGTGGGAGCTCAGCAGAGGGATAGGGGCAGAGTGAATGTTGAAAGCAGGGGAAACAGGGCGAGGGGGTGGAGTGGTGGTCAGGGGAAGCTGGCCGTGCAGCCCGTGGGCCGTGGTGAGGTTTGGTGTTTGTTATCAGGGTAGCGGAAGCCCTTGGAGGACTGCAGGAGGGGGAGGGGCAGAGGAGTGAGATGTAAGATCTGCACCCCGACTCATGCGTGGGGAGCGGTGTTGGAAGGGAGGCCAGCGTGGAAAGGGGTCAATCAGGACACTGTTAACACTAGTCCAAGAGAAACACAGTGATGGCTTGGATAAGGTGATGGCGTAGAGCCAGAGAGAAGTGGATGGATTTCAGAGATATTTGCAAACAAAAAGGCTGGCACTTGGTGGTGGAGGATATGAAGAGAGGAGATGGGGTTTCTGAGATGGGCGTTTGGATTGACAGTGGAGTTGTAGCCGAGCGGGAAAACGTGGGACAGGAAAGGAGTTCTCTTCCTTGGCAGGGGCAGGGTGGACCTGGTCATGGGTTCACGCTCAGATTCGGGGAGTGTGGGTGCCTTTGAAATAGCCAAGCAAAGTAGACAGCTGTATAAACAGATCTAGAGCTTGGAGGCGATCTTTGAACTCACTCTTGAAAAAGGGGTTGGCTGGTTTCCAGGTGAGCAGTGGAGGAGGACATTCAGGGCAGCCCAGCGTGCGTGCAGGGTGTGACCCGGCAAATGGGGGAGGCTTGAAAGAGCTCTGGTGTTAGGGGGTCGTAATGGTTTTTGGGGGTTTAGGGTGTGGGATGTGTGGCGGAAGATAGGAATGGAGAGATGTGGGGCTGGGGCAGGTTGAGGAGAATCTGTTATGCCACAAGGGAAGTTTGGACTTCATCCTGCCGGGTATCAGCAGCTATTGAAGGGATTTTAGCAAGTGAGTATATGATCAAATTTACGCTTTAGAAAAGTCACTCTGGCCAGGAAAGTTGAGGATGGGCTTAATGAATCATTCATTCATTCATCCCCCAAGACTGCATGTTACCCGCCCCGTGCTGAGCTCTGGGTCAGATGCTGGTGGGACAGAGATCAGTAAGGCGGAGACGGTGCTTTAAAGGGTTGATTGTCTGTTGGGGAAGACAGGCCCATAAACATACAGTTGTAATGTGGTGGCTGTAAGGATGCACATGCACGTAGAGTATTGGCAGCATGGAATAAAGTGAGCTCGCCTAGACTCTGCTTACAGAAGGTTTCTAAGATGCAGTAAAACAAAGTTTTAAAAAAGAATTGCAGGCGAGATGGGTGGTCATAGAAATTGCATTCCAAACAGAAGGGAGGGAGAACAAAGTCCTGGAGGGAAGAAGGTAACAGAGAGTGTTAGGTAAAATCTCCATCAGTTTGTTGCCAGAAGGCAGAGCAAAGCGAAAGTGGTAAGAAATAACGGTGGAGATGTGAGGGGTTCGGAGCTCCCGAAAGCCCTGGAGTCTGAGGAAGAGGCTGTGATTGGATGAGCTGTGCATTTTAGGAAGCTCACCCTGACATCTGTGGGGAGAAGGGATGTGCAGATGAGATTGTGAGGAACCCTTCACCATACAAAACAACCCCCATCAGGAAGAGAGTGAGCACCCTCAGGTGGGTAAAGGGTGGCTGTGAAAGCTCACTGCCGGTGTCTTCTTAATGGTGAGAGTCAGGATGCTCCCCGAGACCAGGAAGGAGACACTCTTGCCGTTCCTGTTCAACGTTGTACAGGAAGCTTGAGCCAGATAATTGGGCTAGGGAAAGAAATGCAAGGCCTCCAGTTTAGAAAAGAGGAAGTAAAACTACCTCTGCTGGCAGATGACGTGATCTCATGTAAGTCATTCACTAAAACACTGTTAGAACTAATAAATAAATTCGGCAAAGTTGCAGGATATTAAGAAAATACTTCTTTTAATAATGGTGTTAAAAATGAAAAATAATTAGGAATAAACTTAACGTAAAGAAGTGTTAAGACTTGTGTGCTGAACACTGTAAAACATCATTGAGAGAAGTTACAGAAGACCTAGATGAGGGGAAAGACGTCCCGTGTTCTTGGATGCGAAGACTTAACTACTGTCTGCATGTGAACCTGCAGGTGGCCACCTCTGGGCCGTGGAGAGGGTGTGGGAGGAGCCAGCCCTACCCACACCTTGTTCACAGACCTGCAGCCTCCAGAACTGGGAGACAGTATATTTCTGCTGTTTCAGTCACACCCGTTTTTGTTACTTTATTTTGGCAGCCCTAGCAGACTAGTCCAGAGAGGAAGGAAGGATGTTCAGTAGGAGGGATTATCCACCAGCTGGTGGAATCCAGGCCTGTCCACCAGCTCCGAGCACCTGAGATCACCTAGCCCTCTGTGCAGGGGCTCCTGTGTTGGTTAACGTGACCTGAGGGCATGTCCATCCCCTGCTGAGTGTCCTCCTGGTCCTCCGCTGTCCCGTCATCCCACGTCAATCTCCACCTCCACATGTCTGTCCCCGTGCAATTGATTCCTTGCAGCCTAGATGTGGGAGGTCGATGAACCTTTGCTGAACATCATCTCACTGGTTTTGATGCCGTATGTAAGCCAGTAGAAGTCGCTTAGAATTTCAGCTCTGCTGTCTCTTATGTTTGCTTTCCCTGGAGACCGTGGTGTCCAGGGGATTGAAATAAACTTGCTTATTCTGTTCTGACTTAAGTCACTGATGGGAAAAAACCTATAGGAGACAGTGCCGAAGGTGAGGCACCACAGAGCCCCAGCCACGCCCCTGGGGCCTTTCTCTTGGCTCCAGGACCCCATGACAGTCTCTGCACCCCTTCTACCCTCTTCTTCCTGTGGGGACGGCTAGGGTTTGATTACAAGCCAGTCGGCCTCAGTCTCTGTCTTGATGGTCTCCTCTCCTGGTCCCAGTTACCACCTGTGGCTACTGGTGATTTGGGGGACCAGTTCCTTTGATCCGGCTGGCATCCACCCCGATAACTCTTGGGCTTCATTTTCCTCATCTATAAAGTGAGAGCCACGATAATCATCGATTCACATGAGGTCGTTATGATGATTAAAGTGAGGTAACAGAATGGAGGGCTTGGCAGTAGTGCCTGGTACATGCTAAGCTGCAGTGGGTGTGCACCACTCCCGCTCTGCCTGGGCACGTCTTCCTCATCACACACGGCCTGCCACACATATCGCGTGTCATGGTGTGGTGGGCTCTCCTGCTTCCTCCGGTCATCCAGTTGGAGTCCTCTGGGATGTATGTAGTGTTTTACATGCATACCTACATAGATACGTGCACACTTGTGTGTGTGTGTGTGTGTGTGTGTATTATTATATGTGTGTGTGTGTTATATATATGTGTGTGTGTTACACAGAGTCCTCTCGTGTAGTTTCCTCAGGCCTCTCGGGGTTCATATTTGTGCTTCACATACTGGGTCAAGTTGAGCAAAAACTTGGATGAGATGAGCAGGGAATTAATAAATGTTTGCCCGGCACCTTGGAATTAGATGATTTAGATACATTTTAATCAGTCCAGCAACCCCGTGTGTAGACACTTTATCCCCGCTTCACAAATAAGCAATATGAAGCCCAGGCACTAATCTGAGAGAATAATATTCTTCATCCTGTTTAAGAGCCCAAGAACCTGCACTTGCTCTCGGCCTTCCTGGCCTGTTTGAGATCGGCTGGCCGTCTGGGATACATGGACCGTGCCGGGGGCCCCCACTAGTCTTCGTTTGCAGGGAGACCAGAGCAGTGGGGGCGAGATCAGAGGCTGACGGCACCATTACTCTCAGGAGTGGAATAATAATGATAATAATAGTTCCTGCTTCCTGGGAAGTGTTTTCATGTATATTACCTTATTTAGCTTCACCAGACAACTGGTTCAGCCCAGCAAAGTACAGACTGAAAATGTAAAAGACTTACCTGTGCACTTTTCCTGTTTTGGAGACTGTGAACTTAACTAGAAAACCACTCCCAAATGGGTCAGCTCCTTCTGGAAACATAATCAAGAGAACATGGCTGTAAATACTGTCTGTAAATTAACAATTTGCAGTCCTCATAAAGCACGATCAGATTGCCACAATAAGTAGCAAAACAGAGCTCAGAACGAGAAGAACTCTGTTCATCTTGCTCATTCCGTCACTCATCTCGTGCTCAGAACTATGAACGTACTGCTTCCCAGAACGTCTCCAGGCCTTCTGTTGCAAGGTGAGTATAAGTATTTTTGGATATGAATCACTAAATGGATTGCCTGAAGTGTTCTCTGAATTGCTGCAAGATTGTTGGAAGGTACAGGCCTGAAAGGAAAGCCTCCTGGAGGAACCCCATGGGGTCTGAGTCAGCGTGGACACAAGGTTTACGGTGATGCAGGTTGGGACGGTGGGGTGGCAGGCACCCTGTCGTCCTGCCATCCTGAGCCTCCTTGTGGACAGTTTGAAAGGACGGACCCTGGGCAGTACGAAGGAGACGCTAAATGGACCGTCCTCAAGTTTCTTCCCAGGTAGTGAGTCCATGACAAAAACTGGGGATTCTTTTCTCCGACAGCAGAAAACTTGTTTTAGAAGAGAATTCAGGGTAATAAGGTAGAGTCCAGAATCCAGGTGTGAAAGTCAAGTGAAAATGTGGTTGATGGCTATGAATGGAGAAGGGACAGCATCATGACAGCATCACAAAGGCATCATTTTTATTAAGATGCTCTGAGTGTGTCAGTGCTAAGTGTGCAGGTGTCTCTGACGCCCTCCAGCGGTCTGGATGTTTTCTCTCCTCCCCGCACACACTCCCCTGGCTCTGGGCCTCATGGCTCGTTTGTACGACCACTTGAGGATAGGTTCCTCTAAGCCAAAGCCAAAGGGCAGGGCTTTGGCTGTCTTGTTCATTGCATGCCCCTGGGAGCTGAGCTAGCACCTGGCACAAAGTAGTATCTCGATAAATATTTCCTGATGAAGTGAACGAATGCACGGCTGCTTTTCTTCTGTATTGAACATTCTATATGAGAGGCTGTGTGTGCTTCCCTCCTGCAGCCCCCGAGCCCATGGCACTGGGTACAAGGCGCGTGTCTGGGCCTGGGGGCCTGGACACTGACTCTGTGTGCTTTTCCTGGATGATGGTGTCACTGTGCCTGTTCCAGCTTCAATGTCCTCTTCTGGAAATGAACTTGCTGTGGCTTGAGAATCAAGTGAAATAATACGTATAAAATGCTTTTAAAAGCAGGAAGCGTTGTTGGTGATTGAGCTGTGTCTTTCTGTCTGTCTCATCGATCATTGTAATTATGCTGATTTAGGCCAGAGCCTGAGAGTGATGTTCACACTTAAGATTAAAATAACTCTGATAATGTTAGTAAGTTCTGCTTCATTCTTTGATTTCCCATCTTCCTGCCATGAAGTTATCCAGCTATAAATAAATATTATGACTCTTTTACGATGAAGGAAGCGCTGTTTTTCTGACACAGCCAGCTTACCTTGACAGTGTTAGCCCAACCAACTAACTGTGTGCCTCCTCTAATGATTGATTATGCCTTGCTATCTCAGGCCTAGAGTAAGGCATCAACCAAGACATTAAGACATTGATGAGACGTGGACTTCTGTATGTCTGCTGAGACCATATGTGCTGCCCCCACTAAAGGAAAGAATAAGAGGGATGTGGCATTGTGGCTGGCGTAGGGGAAGGGATTCTGATGTAGACAGCTGTTGCCTGTGGAGCCATTATGCTTTATTGGATTTTCTGCTTAGGTTCATCCTAAGGTGGGTAGTTAGCTGTGCACTGCTGATGGCAGAGTAAAGCATGGACCCCAAAAAGGGAGGCAGGGAGGCAATCATGCAGAAAGAAAAGAGGAAGTGGGTATTTGAATAGAAATGGAAGGACACTTGTCTTTATTGAGCACCTGTGTTGCGTAACAGGTAATTTCACATACTTTATCGCATTTAGTTACCAAAATTATACTGCAACATGAGTGCTCTTATCCCCATTTTTTTCCCGGTAAGAAAACTGAGCCCTGTAGTTATTAAGCAACTCGCCCAAGGTTATGGAGTGTATAAGTGACAGGGCAAGTGGTTTCAGAGCCTGCTGTGTGAGAAACGACGAGAAGCTGGTTAGTGACTCTTCATTACCAAGTAGAAGAGGCATGTGATATAAGAGAGAGGCTGGCAAGAGCCAAGTTATTAAGGTGGAGGTGACACTTAAAAGCTCAAATTAATGGCACAATGCCACAGGGCTGGTCTTTAAAAAAACAGTTTTAAATAGAGTTGGTTTCTAAGAGCATGCTCTTTTAAATATTTATTTATTTTCCTTTTTTTTTTGGCTGCATTGGGTCTTAGTTGTGGCACACGGGATCTTTCGTTGTGGTACGCAGTCTCTTCGTTGCGGCGCTCATGCTTCTCTCTAGTTGTGTCACGCGGGTTTTCTCTCTCTAGCTGAGGCGCTCGGGATCAGTAGTTGTGGTGCTCAGGCTTAGCTACCCCGCGGCATGTGGGATCTTAGTCCCCCGACCAGGGATTGAACCTGCGTCCCCTGCATTGGAAGGCAGATTCTTTACCACCGGACCGCCAGGGAAGTCACTAGGAGCATGCTTTTTTAATGGGGATCCTTAACATTGGCTTGACTATAAGTTGAGGGGGAAAATGTGCATATGTATGTACTCACATGAACACACCTCCCCTCCCCCCGCCCCTGGATGCACAGTGCCCGTCGACATACATTCTTGGAGGTTGAATGTAGAATTTAGCCCTTCACCAAACCCTTGGAACCTGCTCTGGTAGGGGTGGGCAGACAGGTGCCTCCTGTAGCAAAGGGCGCGCGTGTCTTATGGCCACACAGCTGCCCCTGCGTGTTCAGCGTTGTGTGAAGCAGAGAAGGGATTTAGAAGTCCAGCACGTAGAAGAATTGAGTAGCTGGTGAAGAATTTGCTAAGTATATCCTCATAAATTCCTTAAATATGTAACATTTCCAAATTCTCTGTTCTTGAAGAAAGGTGGTTTTGAAAGTTCAACTAGTGTATTGAACATTTAGCAATTTGTTAATTGGATCGAATCAACTCTGTTATTTGCCAGATACCCTACCAAGACATTTAATATACTTGTGCCATTTAAGGGAATAAGTACTGAATTTAGGTAAAGGTTTAGCAAAGGAAAGACAGTGAAGATGGACTTGCAGACAGGGAATTGGTGCGGAATTCCAGGTCTGGTCTGGCCTGCATTGATTCATTCTTGCCAGAAAAAGAGCTTAGGCAATAACAGAAGAAAAATGAAAGGAGAAATCAAAAATACCTCTGTGAGTTAAAATATAAGATAAACATTTAAAAAAAATACAAATCAAAAACTATGAAGCAGTTAGGTGTGTTCTGGGTCCCAGAGTTTCATGGGTGGCTAGGATTTTAGCACAATGCAAAAAACCAAAATAAAACATTAGCAAATCAAATTCTGCCAGGTATAAAAGGAATAAAAAGTCATGACCAAGTAGACTTTATCTTAGAAATGCGAGGATGGTTCTGTGTCAGAAAAATCTCTCAATGTTACATGTCATACTAGCAAGTTAATTGAGGGAAAAACAATTTAAATAGATACAGAAAATTCAATAAAATCCAACATATATTCATAATAACAGCTCTTAGTAAACTAAGACTTCAAGGGAGCATTATTAGCTTAATTAAAGGTGTCTATGAGAAATCCATAGGAAACGTTACACTTACCTGTGAAACTTTCGACACATTACCGTTTAAGTCAGGAGTGAGACAAGGATGTCTGTCTGCTCACTGTTTCCACTCGAAATTACCCCAGTTCTAGCTGATGCAATAAGAAAAGATAAAAACATGAGAGACATATGAATTAGAATGGAAGAAACAAACCTGTCTTTATTTGTGGATGATCGGATTATTTATGGGGAAAATTCAAGAGAACCTGCCTGCAGACAGCTGTTAGAATTGATGAAAGAGTTCAATAAGCTTTCCTGATTCAGGCTAAAAAATTAATAGCATGTCTCCATACCAATAAAAAATAATTAGAAAATACAATTTTAAAACATTCTTATTCACAATAGCCATAGATACTCCAAGGTACTTTGGGGGAAAAAAAAATCTGCAATGTATGCAAGACCTTTATGTAGAGTATTACAAAGCTTAAAAGCAGACCTGATGAAACCATGCGCTGCGTTCCATGTTCATGGATGGAAAGACTCAATATTGTGAAGATGTCAACTTACTCCCAGGTTTATCTGCGTTATATATCATCCCTAGCAAAATTCCTAGTTTTAAAATCAACGCGACAAGCTAATGTTAGAATTCCTATGGAGGAACAATGAGCCAGGAATAGCCAAGACAGTTGAAGCGTGTGAGCAAGTCTTGGAATCTTGCCCTGTGAGGTGCTAAGGCTTATAAAGCCGGAGTAAGTAAAACAGCCTGATAAATTGTGCAGGGACAGGTAGACATGTTTTGTAAAAGGGAATAGAAAGGTCCAAACCAGGTCCATAGGTATAGGGAAAATTGACACGCCCAGTTTCATTAATTCTAAGAAGCACCTTTGTTTTATCTCTGAAATACAAGTTCATCTTACAATCTATGATGTTTTATAATTGTTGTCAGCCAGATGGCAGACCTAACACAGTTTTATAAAAAACGTTCTGATAAGAATTTTAGAATTGTTGGAATACGGAATGACCGGGGTCATCGTAAATCAATGGGAGAAAGTCAGAACCTTTTCATAAATGATGCTGGAACATTTGGTTATCCATGTGGGGAAAAACAGAGAATTGGAATATGATAAACAAAATTGGTATCAGGTACGATTAAAGACACAAGTATGAAAGAGCGACACGTTTACGACTTTACCATTTTAGCGACGGTTTCTTTTTTTTTTCTTTTTTTTTTTTTTAACATCTTTATT
>RJWK010034066.1:0-22814 GCA_004363435.1 Platanista minor | reverse complement strand
ACATATATATATACATATATATATATATATATATATATAAATCCAGAAGACCAAAAACATCACTGTGGTTCACCACTCAGAATAGGAGCTTAAAGAGGTTAGGTTAGATGATCAAAGGAGTTTTAGCTCAGCTTAATTTCACAGTAGGCCCAGTGTGGCTTCCAAACTCATCCTGTGGTTATTTCCTCAATTCCCAACAGAATTATTGGAAAAGGTACACTCTGCAGCTAGCAGAAAGTTCACATCACTTCCCTGACCTATAGAGGGAGAGCTATGATGGTGAGAATGGCCAAGGTAAAGCCACTAGAGTAGCCCTACTTACGGAGGTAATAAATCAAAAGCAATACCACATTCCTAGAGGTATGGTGGAGATTAGAATCACCAACAAGGTCTTGAAGGGTGTAGCAGTGGCGATTCCCACCACATTCCCATTCAGCTTTTCCCTAGTTGACCTGTGCAGAAGACAGATGGATCTCCAAGAATGAAAGTGACTCTCATAAGCTTAACCAGGGTGATGACTCCAATTGCAGCTGCTGTACCAGACGTGGCTTCATTGTAGGAGCAAATGAACACATTCCCTAGTACCTGGTATTTAGCTATTGATCTGGGAAATAACTTTTTTTTTCTTTCCTGTCAATAAAACCAAAAATAAGCAGTTTGTTTTCAACTGAAAAGGACAATAATGCACCTTCACTGTCCTTTGTCAGAGGTATCAACACTCCAGCCCTACGTCATAAATTAGTTTGCAGGAATCTTGATCACCTTTTCATCTTACAAGATATTACACTGATACATTACATTGAGTGAGACTAGTGAGCAAGACGTAACAACTTATTTGTTAAGTAAACATTGGTAATAGTACTTATCGGTAAGATATTTGTGTGCCAGAGGGTGGGGAATAATTCTGACAAAATTCAGGGACCTCTATGTCAGTGTAATTTTTAGGGGTCTATTGATATAAGGCATGCCAAGATATTCCTTCTAAGGTGAAGGGTAATTTATTACATTTAGCCCCTTCTATAACCAAAAAAAGGCACAGTGCCTAGGAAGCTTCTTTGAATTTTGGAGGCAACATATTCCTCATTTGGGTGTGTTACTTCTCCCTATTTACTGAGTGATATGAAAATCTGCTAATTTTGAGTGGTGCCCAGAACAAGAGAAGGCTCTGCAACAGGCCCAGACTGCCATACAAGCTGCTTTGTAACTTGGGCTATATGATCCAGGAGATTCAATGGTGCTTGAAGTGTTGGTGGCAGATAAGCGGAGTATTTGAAGCCTTTGGCAGGTCCCTCTAGGTGATTTGTAGAGCAGGTCTTTAGAATTTTAGATCAAAACGCTGCCATCCTCTTCAGATAACTCCTTTTGAGAACAGCTCATGACTGGTTATTGGGCCTTAGTGGAATCTGAATGCTTAATCGTAGGCCAAAAATTGTGTGTGCACGGCAACACTCCATCATCAAATGGAGACTGGAGACGGTATATACATGATGCGGAAAGGACAGGCCCTGAAGGCATAAGTAAATTACATGAAGAAGTGACCCAAGTACCCATGATCCCCACTCCAGCCCACCACCTTCCCTCTTCCAGTCTGCACACATGGCTACATGAGGGATTTCCTATGATCAGTTGACAGAGGAAGAGAAGATTCAGATTTAGTTTACAGATGGTTCTGCACGATATACAGACACTGCCTGAAAGTGGAAAACTAAATCCTTACAGCCCCTTTCTGGGACATCTCTGAAGGACACTGGTGGAGGGAACTCCTATTGGAGGCATAAGTTCAAGCAGTGCACCTCTTTGTTCATTTTCCTTGGAAGGACAAATGGCTAAACATGCAAGAGCATACTGATTTATGGGCTATGATCAATGGTTTGGTTGGATGGTCAGAGACTTTGAAACAACATGATTGGATAACTGGTAACAAAGATTTTTGAAAGAGATATATGGATTGACTTTTCTGAATGGGTAAAAACTGTGAAGATATTTGTGTTTTCTGTGAATGCTAACCAAATGATGACCTTAGCAGAGGAGAATTTTAATAATCTAGTGGATAGGATGACCCATTCTGTGGATACCGGTCAGCCTCTTTCTCCAGCCAGCCCTGTCATCATCCAATGTGCTCATGAACAAAGTTTTTGTGGTGGCAGGGATGGAGGTAATGCTTTGGCTCAGTAAAAGTTCTTTCACTCACCAAGGCCAACCTGGCTATGGCCACTGCTGAGTGCCCAATCTGCCAAAAGCAGAGACCAACACTCAGTCCCTGATATGGCATCATTCCCTGGGATGATCAGCCAGCTACCTATTAGCAAACTGATTACTTTGGACCACTTCCATCATGGAAGGAGCCTCCTTTTGTTCTTAATGGAATAGACACTTACTCTGGATATGGACTTACTTTACTTACACACATGTTGCTGCCAAAACTAATACCCATGTATTTATAGAATGCCTTATGCACTGTCAAGTTATTTCCCTCAGCATTACTTCTGATCAAGGAACTCACTTCACAGCAAAAAACCCTGCAGCAGTGGGCTTATGCTCATGAAATTCACTGTTCTTGCCATGTGCATCATTTTCAAGCAGGTGGTCTGATAGAATGATGGAATGACCTTGTGAAGATTTAGTTACAGCATCAATTAGGTGGCAATACATTACAGGATTGATGCGAGGTTCTCTATAAAGTTGTATATGCTTTGAATAAGCATTTAATACATGGTGCTCTTTATTTCATAGCCAGAATCCATAGGTTTAGGAATCAACGGATGGAAATGGGTGTTGCACCATATACTATTATTACTTTTGCTTCAAGTTTCCATGACCTTATTCTCTGCTGGCCCTGAGGTCTTAGTTCCAAAGGGAGAAATCTTTCCACGAGGAGACACAAAAATGATTCCACTAAACTGGAATTTAAGACTGCTGCCTGGCCACTTTGGCTTTCTCGTGCTTCTGAATCAAGTAAAGAAGGTAAGGTAGTTACTGTGCTGGCTGGAGTGATGGATCTTGTCTATCAGTGAAGAAATTGGACTGCTACTTCACAGTGGAGTAAGAAAGAGTATGACTAGAATACAGGAGGTTTCTTGGGGTGTCTCTCAGTGTTGTCATGCCCTGTGATTAAGGTCAATGGAAAAAATAAAATATAACTCAATCCTGGCAGGACCACTAGTGACCCAGATCCTAGAGAATGACATTGTGGATCACCTCACCAGGTTAAGAATCATGATGGGCTACAGTGCTTGCTGAAGGCAAAGGGAATACAGACTGGGTAATGGAAGAATTCCAATGACTAAGTACAGCCACATGACCAGTTATCACAATAAGGACTGTAATTACCATGAGTAGTCCTCCTTAGTGAGTGTGCATGTGTGTACTTGACTGGATCACAGATATCTGATTCAGCATTATTTTTGGGTGTGTCTGGAAGACTGTTTCTGGAAAAAATAAACATTTGAATCAGTAGACTGAGTAAAGTGGTTTGCCCTAACTAGTGTGAGTGGGCATCACCCAATCCATTGAGAGCCTGAATAGAACAAGAGAAAGAAGGATTCACTTCACTCTCTCTCTCTGTCTGAATATATATATATATATATATGATAAAGAGAGAGAGATTATACATTATACAGAATGTATAAGGAAAGGAATGTACGTGTAAAGACCACAGATTTAGTTGATTTCCTCAGGATAACTAAACGTAAGTAGCAGAGCCAGGGCATGACACTACATATTCTTTTTTATTTTTCTGTTATTTTCAGAATAGAGAAAATGGAAAAGAATGAGTTATGGCTCAAATCAGTTTTTCTTAATATGTCTGAATTCACTATGAGAAGGGAAAAAAGTGTCGAGACAGCCTAAAGTAAACTTGTATCCACTATGCTCTTTCTGAATATGTTCTTGCACATAACTGAAGCTTTTGAGAAGTTCTGTCTTTCTCTTGGCATGCTATAGTTTGTTTGGTAAGTCGTTTTTTCTGTACATACGTTCTGCTCTACAAATAAATTATGCAATTTCAAGAAACAGGTTTGTTTATATCACTCTCCAACTTGTCCACAATGGGTTCATAAATGCCATTTAAGCAATTATATAAAATGTAAAGTTATTTGGAAACAATTTACCTGCTCTTTCTGTCTGTTGTTGTGTGCATGTGCGTGTTCAAATTTGAAACCTTTGCACCACATTAATGACAGACTTTGCATTTATATCAAACGCTCAAAATTGCATATTAATTAAACTTTGGCTATAAACTCAGTAAATGTGGTTCCTCCCATCATTACCATTATTAAATTATCATTCCACAATAATCGAGACAAAATAAAATGTCAGCAAAGTATTTGAAAGACTTTTGTTTTCCCTCAAATAATCATAAAATCTAAGTCTGACAAATGTATTAATATAGCACTGCCTTAAAACAGGAAATAATCTGCCATACTTTTTTCTTCTTATCTCTTTTCACAAAGAAGCTATAGAATAAATATAAATATAAGTTTATATGAAACATTTTTTTCTACTTATTTGTTGAGTAAAACAAGTGAATTGAGTGAGGTTTTATTAAAGATTGTGGAAAAACAATGCTCACTTCAGCACTATACATTTTGCTTCAGTTAACACAACACATAGAATGTGATATGTAACAGATGGTGGTATAAAAGCAAAGTAGTGTTTCCTGTTTGGTGCTTTTATATTTATGTGTCCATTTACTGGGGAAGAAAACAGCTAATCTGCTATTTTTTTAAGAAAAATGGAGTTATAAGAGAAAATTTCTAAAGACACAATTGCTATTTTGCATGTTACATTGAAGCTACTACAAAACTGTAGAAAAGAAAAGAAAATTTCTTCAATTCACATAATCTGAGGCATATATCAGTGAAAGAAATGGCAAGGGCATTTTAAAAACTGACTGTGTTTTCAAAACTATACCTGAAAACTCCACCTCTTTAAAGTCTTTCCACTAAAACTTGGTATATGATGAATTAACTGACTGAACATTGTTTTTAACACTGAACAATATCATGGCAAATGAACTCTGTGTGTGTGTGTGTGTGTGTGTGTGTGTGTGTGCATAAAAGAGCCTCCATACCCCTGGAATGAATGAACTCAAATGCACAAATTATAACCCTCATTTTCTGTCTTGTATACAAATGTAGAGAACTTACATTTATATTGTTTCTTATGTGATTTTTCAAAACAGTTTTATTTTCTTAGATAAGGAAATTAAAGTTTAAAAAATTAATTTACCTGTTTATTCATCATAAATTTATTAAATGTATTTATTTATTAAAAATAAATTCAAAGTGAATTAAATACTTAAATGTAAGACTTGAAATCATAAAACTTTTAAAAGAAAACATAGGCGATATGCACTTTGACATTGGTATTCATAATTTTTTTTGGATACGTCTTCTTGGTCAGGAGAAACAAAAGCAAAAATAAATAAATGGGACTACATCAAACTAAAAAGCTTTTGCACAGTGAAAAAATTTATCAGCAAAACAAAATGGCTGCGTACTGGAGGAGAAAATATATCTGCAACCAGTATATCTGATAAGGGGTTATATCCAAAATATACAAGTATCTCATACAACTCAACATCAAAACAAAAACAAACAACTCAATTAAAAATTAGGCAGAGAATCAGAATAGACACTTTTCCAAAAAAGACCTACATATGGTGAACAGACACATGAAAAGATGCTCAACATCACTAATCATCAGAGAAATGCAAATCAAACCACAGAGAGATATCACCCAACACCTTTCAGAATGTCTATTAACAAAAAGACAATAAATATCGAGTGTTAGTGAGGATATGAGGAAAAGGGAACCCTCACACACTGTTGGTGGGATTGTAAATTGGTACACCCACTATGGAAAACAATATGGAAATTCCTCAAAAAATTAAAAATAGAACTACCATATGATCCAACAATACAACTCCTAGGTATTTATGCAAAAACAAAACAAAAACAAAAACACTAATTTGAAAAGATGTCTTCCCCTTCATGTTAATTGCAGCATTATTTACAATAACCAAGATATGAAAGCAATCTAAGTGCCCATCAATAGATGAATGGATGTATATATATATATCACTTTTTCCATATAATATATAAAATAGGATATAACTCAGCTACAAAAAAGAAGGAAATCTTGCCATTTATGACAACAGGGATGGACCTAGAGGGTATTATGCTAAGTGACATAAGTCAGATAGGGAAAGGCAAATACTGAATGATTTCATTTACATGTGGAATCTCAGAAAGCAAAACAAATGAACAAATGTAAAAAATTATAAACAGAATTATAGATACAAATAAATAGGTGCTTACCAGAGAGGAGGAAGGTAGGGGAAGGAAAGAAATAGGAGAGGGAGATTAAGTGGTACAAACTTCCTGTGGCAAAATAAATGAGTCATGGGTATGAAATGTACAGTGTGGGGAATATAATCAATAATGGTGTAATATCTTTGTATGGTGACATATTGTAACTAAACATCATGGTGATCAGTTTGAAAAGTATAAAAGTATCAAATCACTATGTTGTGTAACAAGAACTAGCATAATGTTGTAGGTAAATTATACTTCAAAAACAAACAAACTTATAGAAAAACAGATCAGATTTGTGGTTACCAGAGGCAGGGCTGGGCATGGGGGGAATTGGATGAAGGCAGTCAGAAGATACAAACTTCCAGTTTATAGGTTAAATAAGTACTAGGGATGTAATATACAACATGATAAATATAATGAACACTTGATGTATGTTATATATGAAAGTTGTTAAGAGAGTAAATCCTAAGACTTCTCATTACAAGAAAAAAAACTTTTTTTCTATTTCTGTAATTTTGTATCTGTAGGAGATGATTGATATTCACTAAACTTATGGTGGTAAACATCTCATGATGTATGTAAATCAATTCATTATGCTACACACCTTAAACTTATACAGTGCTATATGTCAACTATATCTCAATAAAACGGGAAGAAAAAAATAATTTATCTAAGTTTAGAGAGCAAGTATGTGGCTATCCTGGAATTTATACAACTTTCAAAACTATGCTGCAAAATCAAAATTTAGAAGTCAACTTTGACTTTATACATTGGGGCCTTGATGTCTTTCTTCCTATTTTTTGAGAAATCAGAATGAAGTATTCAAGCATGAAGAGAGGTAGATTTGTTATGACTTTAATAAAGTTTGGGTTTCAGAATCTCTTTGTACTCCCTAATATAAAGCCTCCTAAACTAGGCACAATTTTCCAGATGACCCACCAGATTTTATTTATCTTGTACTTCGGAACCTCCACTTGTAGGTTCTCCATGTCATCATATGAACGTAATCATCTACAGGGCTTTACTTTGGCTTTGTGCTCTAGAAGAACTTATGGCCATCTTGAAAAAAAATACTCAGCACTGTGTGGTTATAACCATAGATTCTCTCCCTCAGAATAATACACTTTATATCCTTTTTCAAGTGGTTCTTAAACTTCAGCTCTATAGAACTTTTCAGAACCTTGACCTTGAGTGTAAGAGACTTGAGAGCAGAGATCATGTGTTACTCATCATTTTACTCCTAGTACCTAGAATAATGCTCATCAGTAAGTACCTTGATACGTTGAAATATTCCTCTTATTACAGATGTAGTTATTTGAGGCAAGAATAAAAAGGTTAGTGTACTGAGGGCTATATACATTTATGAATAAATAAAAACTCTTCAGAAACAGTAAATATTTCCAGCAGGAATTAGCTAAGAATGAAAGGTGTGGGCCTTTTCAAATATAGGAGATCAATATGGGTGGGCTTTAGATAAGAGGGAAGAAAATGCTCTGCTTATCTCTGACTCCAAAATAAAATTCAAATTGAACATGTATCCTCTTTATGGATGCTGACTGAGAGCATAGAAACTGAGACCTCAGAGTAAATTATAACCTGGATATGTAATGAATGCCATGCTATTGTCTGTGTATTTTTCTAGCTATCTAGATATATGTATAGAGCTTTCATCCTTGGGTTTTACTGTATCATACAACAGTACATTTTTTCCCACATTTCTTTGTTTACTGATGTAATACTTTTATCAGCAACAAATATGCAGATGCACACCCATACCTATTAGGCACCTGCACTCACATACACACTTTAAAAATATATATATTTTGGCACTAGGTCTTTTACCTATTGGGGTCTTTATGTCTTTCTTTTATTTTTTAGGAGTTTTTAGCATTATTAGAATTGCATTAAAATAACATTAAAAACCTTATTAAATTTGTAAGTTCAATTAAAGAACTGCAATTTTTGAAGGGAAAACTTCTCAAATGTATTACTTTTAAAAAGTCCTCACTCGGGCTTCCCTGGTGGCGCAGTGGTTGAGAGTCCGCCTGCCGATGCAGGGGACACGGGTTTGTGCCCCGGTCCGGGAAGATCCCACATGCCGTGGGGCAGCTGGGCCAGTGAGCCATGGCCGCTGAGCCTGCGCATCCGGAGCCTGTGCTCCGCAACGGGAGAGGCCAAGGCAGTGAGAGGCCCGTGTACCACAAAAAAAAAAAAAAAGAAAAAAAAGTCCTCACTCATCAGCTTTCTTAAAAGAAAATTCAGGGAAGATCCCAGTCAGCTATGCAAAAATTGATGAGCTCAAGGGCAGGGAGGGTCAGAAGAATTAGAGTCCTAATGGAAAATCTAATCTAATATCATACACACACACAAAATGACCCTTATATTTCAAGAATCTAAAACATGTTCAGTTATATTGGTGAGGCTGACAGAAATAATAGTGTCTGAAGCCAGAATTATATCGCTAAATATATTAAAACATAAAGCAGTATGTGGCAAAGCAATGGTAATTCTTATAACAAAAATTAGTGGTTTGGATATATGCAGCAGGTACCATTTTATCATAATGTTACTCCCTGCTACCAACTGAGTAAAGTCTAAACGGTGTTGGAAGATATAAAGTCCTCCATGAGCTGACCTTGACCAACCAATTTCCTTAGACTCAACACCTGAACAAACCTGCATGTTTTCTCATCCTCTGACTTTGTACAAGATGTTCTCTATAGTAAATAACTGCCTAACCCAAACCTATCTTGCTCATCCCTCATCCACATGAGAAAACACCAGTGTCAGTATCTCCCAAGAAACATTTTATGGCCCCTTGCTGAACTAAATACTTCTCAATCTCCTCTACTAGAGCAAGAGTTTCATGGTGTCATAGGTTATTTCTTTCTTCCATTCACCAGGGACAAGGTGACAAGAGAAGCACCCTTTCTTACCTATCAATGTAAACATTTTTTCTTCTGTGTTCAGGACCCACCTCTTTCCAAGATAAAGATTCTTTCCTACCAGGAAACAATAACTCTTGATGTGACTTTGCAGGTCCAACGTACAGTATACACAATGCATAATTAGTCAATGTACAAATCAATTATGGCTTTTATTTCCTTATTTGATGAAAAGAGAAGAAAAATTAGGTTATAAGAAAATGATGAAGCAGAGATAGAAGATGGCAGTGTCGGAAATGTCTAGTTAGCATCTCCCCACAACTAGGGTGCTCTCAGGCCACTGGTGGGGGACCTGACACCTAAGGTGATGGGAGGAACCCCAATGAACTGGTAGGAAGTAGGGGAACTGAAGAGGGAGGAGAAGTGGAGGCCAGAGCAGATCAGTGTCCCTGAGGCCAGGGAGATCAGGAGAGGCAGGCAGGAGGAGCCCTACAGCAGGAGCAGGAGAGGAGTGGAGAGTATTTGCCCTGCCCACTCGAGCCAGGGAAGACTGCTGGGCTCCCAGGTGAGGTTCCCCACCCTCTGAGACCAGGGGTGTGGGACACACCTGGGTCCCTATCTGTTGAGCCTAAGCCCCACCCCCTAAAGCCCCCAGGGTCTTTTACAGCCCTGTGGGTCCTAAGTATAGGCCCCACCCACTGCCCTTGCTTAGGCCCCACCATCCTCAGCCAAGGCCTTTACCCCCCTTTCTTTTTTTTTCCCTCATCTTTTTTACTATTGTGGTATTGTTGTACCTTCTGGTTGTTGGTTCATCTATAATTTTATTTTTTTATTCTTTCAAACATGTTTGTTAGCTTCCTAGTCTAATTTTATTTTTTACTTTGTTGTCTTTTTTTTTTTTTTTTTTTTTTTTTTTTTTTTTTTTTTTTTTTTTTTTTTTTTTTTTTTTTTTTTTTTTTTTTGGCTACCCCACATGGGTTGTGGGATCTTGGTTCACAAGCCGGGATCAGGCTGAAGCTCCTGCAGTGGAGCTCTGAGTCTGAACTACTGGACTAAACAGGAAACCTCAGACCCCAGGGAAAATTCATCGGAGTGAGGTCTTACAGAGGTCCTCATCTCAGCACCAAGACCCAGCTCTACCTAACAGCCTACAAACTCGAGTGTTGGAAGCCTCAGGCCAAACAACCTGTAATACAGGAACACAATCTCACTCATAAAAAAAAAAAAAAAAATTAGACAGCAAAAAATATGTCACAGATGAAGGAACTGGGTAAAAACCAACAAGAACAAATAAATGAAAAGGAAATAGGCAATCTACCTGAAAAATAATTTGGAGTAATGATAGTAAAGATGATCCTGAAATTCAGAAATAGAGCAGAACAGATTGAGAAAATATAAGAAATGTTTAACAAAGATCTAGAAGAACTAAACAGCAAACAGATGAACAGCACAATAACTGAAATTAAAAATACACTAGAAGGAATCGATAACTTAATAACTGAGGCAGAAGAAAAATAAGTGACCTGGAAGACAAAATGGTAGAAATAACTGCTGAGGAGCAGAATAAAGAAAAAAGAATGAAAAGAATTTAAGACACTCTCAGAGACCTCTGGGACAACAGTAAACACACCAACATTTGAATTATAGGGGTCCCAGAAGAAGAAGAGAAAAAGAAAGGGTCTGAGAAAATATTTGAAGAGATTATAGTGGAAAACTTCATTAACATGGGACAGGAAATAGTTACCCAAATGTAGGAAGCACAGAGAGTCCCATACAGGATAAACCCTAGGAGAAATACACAAAGACACACATTAATCCAAGTAACAAAAATTAAATTCAAGGAAAAATTATTAAAAGGAACAAGGGAAAAACAAAAAATAACACACAAAGGAATCCCCATAAGATTATCAGCTTATTTTTCAGGAGAAACTCTGTAGGCCAGAAGGGAGTGGCAGGATATACTTAAAGTGATGAAAGAGAAAAACCTACAACAAGATTACTCAACCCAGCAAGGATCTCATTCAGATTTGATGGAGAAATCATAAGCCTTTCAGACGAGCAAAAGCTAAGAGAATTCAGCACCACAAAACCAGCTTTACAAAAAATTGTAAAGAAGCTTCTCTAGGTGGCAAACACAAGAGAAGAAAAAGACTCATAAAAACAAACCCCAAACAATTAAGACAATGGTAATAGGAACATACATATCAATAATAACCTTGAATGTAAATGGATTAAATGCCCCAACCAAAAGACACAGACTGGCTGAATGTATACAAAATAAAAAGACCCATATATATGCTGTCTACAAGAGACCTACTTTAGACATAAGGACACATACAGACTGAAAGTAAAAGGATAGAAAAAGATATTCCATGTAAATGGATATCCAAAGAAAGCTGGAGTAGCAATGCTCATATCAAATAAAAGCAATGCTCATATCAAATAAATTTTAAAATAAAGACTGTTACAAGAGGTAAGGAGGGGCACTACATAATGATCAAAGGATCAATCCAAGAAGATATAACAATTATAAATGTTTATGCACCCAACATAGGAACACCTCAATACATAAGGCAAATTCTAACAACCATGAAAGGAGAAATCAACAGTAACACAATAATAGTAGGGGACTTTAACACCCCACTTACACCAATGGACAGATCATCCAAACAGAAAATGAATAAGGAAACACAAGCTTTAAATGACACAATAGATCAGATAGATTTAATTGATATTTATAGAACATTCCACCGAAAAGTGGCAGAATACACTTTTTTCTCAAGTGTACATGGAACATTCTCCAAGATAGATCACATATTGGGTCACAAATCAAGACTCAGAAAATTTAAGAAAATTGAAATTTTATCAAGCATCTTTTCTAACCAAATTACTCTGAGATTGGAAATCAATTACAGGAAAAAAAATTGTAAAAAACACAAATACATAGAGGCTAAACAGTACACTACTGAATAACCAAGAAATCACTGAAGAAATAAAAGAAGAAATTTAAAAATACATAGAAACAAATGACAACAACAACACAAAACCCAAAATATATGGGATGCAGCAAAAGCAGTTCTAAGAGGGAACTTTATAGCAATTCAATCTCACCTCAAGAATCAAGAAAAATCTCAAATAAACTATCTAACCCTACACTTAAAACAACTAGAGAAAGAAGAACAAAGAAAACCCAAAGTCAGTAGAAGGAAAGAAGTCATAGAGATCAGAGAAGAAATAGAATAGAAACAATGAAAACAAGAGCAAAGAACAATAAAACTAAAAGCTGTTTCTTTGAGAAGATAAAAAAAAGTGATAAACCCTTAGCTAGACTCAACAAGAAAAAAAAGGGAGAGGATGCAAATCAATAAAATTAGAGGGCTTCCCTGGTGGCGCAGTGGTTGAGAGTCCGCCTGCCGATGCAGGGGACATGGGTTCGTGCCCCAGTCTGGGAAGATCCCACATGTCGCGGAGCGACTGGACCCGTGAGCCATGTCCACTGAGCCTGTGCGTCCGGAGCCTGTGCTCTGCAACGGGAGAGGCCACAACAGCAAGAGGCCCGCGTACTAAAAAAAAAAAAAAAAAAAAAAAAATTAGAAATGAAAAAGGAGAAATCACAATTGACACCACAGAAAGACAAAGGATTATAAGAGACTACTACAAACAACTATAGGCCAATAAAATGGACAACCATGAAGAAATGGACAAATTCTTGGAAAGGTACAATTTTCCAAGGCTGAAACAGGAAGAATTAGAAAATATAAGCGGACATATTAAAAGTAATGAAACTGAAACCATAATTAAAAATCTTCCAACAAACAAAAGTCCAGAACCAGATGGCTTCACAGGTGAATTCTAACAAATATTTAGAGAAGAGGTAACACCCATCCTTCTCAAACTCTTCCAAAAAATTGCAGAGGGAGAAACTCCCAAATTAATTCTATGAGGCCACCATCACCCTGATACCAAAACCTGAAAAAGATATCACAAAAAAAGAAAATTATAGGCCAATATTACTGATGAACATAGATGCCAAAATGCAGAACAAAATACCAGCAAACGGAATCCAACAGCACATTAAAAGGATCATACACCATGATCAAGTGAGGTTTATCCCAGGGATGCAAAGATTCTTCAATATACACAAATCATTCAATGTGATACACCACATTAACAAATAAAGGAATAAAAACCAAATGATCATCTCAATAGATGCAGAAAAAACTTTTAACAAAATTCAACACCCATTTATGATAAAAACTCTCCAGAAAATGTGCATAGAGGGAACGTACCCCAACATAATAAAGGCCATATATGACAAACCCACAGCAAGCATCATATTCAATGTTGAAAAACTGCAAGCATTTCCACTAAGATCAGGAACAAGACAAGGATGTCCACTTTTGCCACTATTATTCAACATAGTTTTGGAAATTTTAGCCACAGCAATCAGGGAGGAAAAAGAAATAAAAGGAATCCAAATTGGAAAAGAAGTAAAACTGTCACTGTTTGCAGATGACATGATACTATACATAGAAAATCCTAAAGATGCCACCAGTAAACTAGTAGAGCTAATCAATGAATTTGGTAAGGTTGCAGGATACAAAATCAATGCACAGAAATCTCTGGCATTCCTATACACCAACAATGAAAAATTGGAAAGAGAAATTAAGGAAACACTCCAATTTACCATCACAACAAAAAGAATAAAATACATAGGTATAAACCTGCCTAAGGAGGAGAAAGACTTGTACTCAGAAATCTGATGAAAGAAATCAAAGATGACCCAAACAAATGGAGAGATATACCATGTTCTTGCATTGGAAGAATCAATATTGTGAAAATGATTATACTACCCAAAACAATCTACAGATTCAGTGCAATCCCTATTGAACTACCAAAGACATTCCTCTCAGAATTAGAACAAAAAAATTTTACATTTCGTATGGAAACACAAAATACCCCAAATAGCCA
This sequence comes from Platanista minor, assembly GCA_004363435.1. Classification (NCBI taxonomy): domain Eukaryota; kingdom Metazoa; phylum Chordata; class Mammalia; order Artiodactyla; family Platanistidae; genus Platanista; species Platanista minor. The sequence continues at coordinate 8,641 of RJWK010034066.1, read as the reverse complement.
AAGGAATCTTGAGAAATAAAAACGGAGTTGGAGGAACCACGCTCCCCGACTTCAAACTATACCAGAAAGCTACAGTAATCAAGACAGTATGTTACTGGCACTAAAACAGAAATATAGATCAATGGTATAGGATAGAATGCCCAGAGATAAACCCACACGCATATGGTCACCTAATTAACGACAATGGAGGCAAGAACGTACAATGGAGAAAAGACAGCCCCTTCAATAAGTGGTGCGGGGAAAACTGGACAGCTACATATAAAAGACTGAAATTGGAACATAATCTGACACCATACACAAAAATAAACTCCACATGGATTAAAGTCCTAAATGTAAGACTGGACACTATAAAACTCTTAGAGGAAAACATAGGAAAAACACTCTTTTACATAAACGCCACCAAGATCTTTTTTGACCCACCTCTTAGAGTAACGGAAATAAAAACAAAAATAAACAAATAGGACTTAATTAAACATAAAAGCTTTTGCACAGCAAAGGAAACCATAAACAAGACAAAAAGACAACCATCAGAATGGGAGAAAATATTTGCAAATGAAACAGCAGACAAAGGATTAATCTCCAAAATAACAAATAGCACATGAATCTCAATATCAAAAAAAAAAAATCCAATTAAAAAATAGGGGGCTTTCCTGGTGGCGCAGTGGTTGAGAGTCTGCCTGCCGATGCAGGGGACACGGGTTCGTGCCCCGGTTCGGGAAGATCCCACATGCTGAGGAGTGGCTGGGCCCGTGAGCCATGGCTGCTGAGCCTGTGCGTCTGGAGCCTGTGCTCCGCAATGGGAGAGGCCACGACAGCGAGAGGCCCGCGTACGGAAAAAAAAAAAAAAAAAATGGGATGAAAACCTAAATAGACATTTCATCAAGGAAGACATACAGATGGCCAAGAGGCACATGAAAAGATGCTCAAAATCACTATATTTTAGAGAAATGCAAATCAGAACTACAATGAGGTATCACCTCACTCCAGTCAGAATGGCAATTATCAAAAAGTCTAGAAATGGTGTGATGAAAAGGGAACCCTCTAGCACTGTTAGTGGGTATGTAAATTGATACAACCACTGTGGGAAACAGTATGGAGGTTCCTTAAAAAATTAAAAATAGAACTACCATATGACCCAGCAATCCCACTGGGCATATACCCTGAGAAAACCATAATTCAGAAAGAGACATGTACCACAATGTTCACTGGAGCACTATTTACAATAGCCAGGTCATGGAACCAACCTAAATGTCCATCAACAGATGAATGGATAAAGAAGATGTGGCACATATATACAATGGAGCATTACTCAGACATAAAAAGAAATGAAACTGAGTTATCTATCTTGAGGTAGATGGACAAAGAGTCTGTCATACAGACTGAAGTAAGCCAGAATGAGAAAAACAAATACCATATGCTAATGCATATATATGGAATCTAAAAAAATAAAAATTGTACTGATGAACCTATTTGCAGGGCAGGAATAAAGACATAGACATAGAGAATGGACTTGAGGACACGGGATGGGAGGGGGAAGCTGGGGCGAAGTGAGAGTAGCATTGACATATATACGTTAGTGAATATAAAATAGTTAGCTAGTGGGAAGCTGTAGCATAGCACAGGGAGATCAGCTCAGTGCTTTGCTATGACCTAGAGGGGTGGGATAGGGAGGATGGGAGGGAGGCTCCAGAGGGAGGGGACATGGGGACATATGTATGTATATGGCTGATTCCCTTTGGTGTACAGCAGAAAGTAACACAGTATTGTGAAGCAGTTATACTACAATAAAGATCCCTTAAAATAAAATAAAATAAAATAAATTAAAAAAAAAAAGAGGTAGAGGTAAATTTCAAAAAGAAAGAGACTGATGAGAATTTTGAAGTACATTGCAAAATAATATTTTATAACATGCTAGAAATTCACCATGAATAACCAAATGAATTAATGAAACATAAATTATTCATGTTTTAGGAATATAGAGTATTTTCTGAGTCTATTTGTTTTCATTTCCCTCTCTCATTTGCTATTTTAGCAAATTTTCTAACAAATATATTTGAATTTAAGAATTCTTATTCAAAAATCATGTGGTTTCTTTACTTTTTAAAAACTATTAGTGAGTAAGAATACTGCTAGTTGAACTTATTTAAAGCACTGAAATACTTGTTTTTGGTAGAATTATGTAGAAGAAATAAAATAACTAAGCAGTGAAGAGAAGTGGCCAGGAAATCAAGGTCTGAAATCAGATTCGTGCTGAAATCTCATTTCTGATGCTTGCTAACTTGTGACTTTGGACAAGATCATACTGAATTTTCCTGCTTATAAAGAGGAAATAATAAGAGTTTTTCCACTTGGGGTTGTTGGAGGGATTGAATGAAATAAGAATTATAAAAAAAATTCACAGTGCCTGGAAAGTAGTAGATGTTAAATAAATATTAGCTATTCTACACTTTAATAATAAGAGGGAACTAGCATAATCAATAATACAGGAAACAATCTGAAAAATGAAACCAACCCAAACTATCCAGGCTCTCTACTTGAGGATCCCAGGAAATACAGAGCGACTAGGATTATGAATTGTAAGACAAATGAAAGTCTATGAGAAAATTGGAGATTGAGATAGGAGGGTCCCACTAACGACCTTGGTGAGAAAAAACAATCAGCAGAATCACGGATCCATAAAACATGCTGCAAGGTAGCCTAGAGGAGATATTTGAAAAGAGAAAATCCTTATAGGATAAAGAGGCACAGAATTACAGAATCAATTTGGAGAAAACCATTTTGAGAAGTTTTGAATTGGTTTTTATTTTTACTTTCAAAGATATCTTGATGAAAGTTCTTTAAATGTATTCTGCAATTATTCTTTTAAAGTCTAAAGGAAAGAAAACAAATAGAATAGGTGCTGACTGCAAAAGAAATTCTAAATAAACCATAAAGAAAAATATCCTATTTTTATTAACACATTTGATATCATAAAGTATATAAGTAGCAATATGTTTTCTTTGTTGTTGTGTCAATGAAATATTTTCACAAACTTATTTTTTTAAGGAAAGGTAAGTTGTTCATTTATTTAATGATTTTAAAATGTACTAACTTTTAATTGGTATCCTCTCTAAGGAACTGATTCAAAACTATATTATTTTTTAAAAATCAGCAATGTGATAGTGGATTGAAGAACACATATAGCTACATATTGCATAAAAGGAAAATATTAAATCAATATACTGTAATACAACTGTAATCCTGTTACCGATAACCCAAGTTTTCAGTAAATCTGCAACATAGTTATATTTCTGTCTGGGAATATATATATATATTTTAAAGGCATGAATAAAAGTTTCAGCTAAAGGAACCCCAAACCATTCTTCTTTCAGATATCTGCCTTTTAATATAGTAGAGAAGTAAGATGATCCAGAATTTGGTAATTTCAGTGAATTCTGAAAGAAAGACCAAGGTGAATTGTTTGGTTAAACATTGTGATAACTTCATTCTTCAATAATTTCTCTCACTATGCCTTGGGTCTCAGGTAGTACTGATAACCCTCTATCCTATAAGAGATATGACTGAAATACTTCTTAATGCCAAGATGTTAGAAATGATTTAAGAAAACAAAAACTTGATATAATCTAGAGAAACAATTTTGAACAAAGAAGTTGCATAAGCAGATAAGTAGCAAGCAGAAAAATCTAGGTACAAATTACAAACTAGTTTTAATTTCAGACCAAACAAAAAAGGAGAGAGAGAGGTGAATTTTTAAAAACCTTTTATTTTGAATGTTTTGGAATTAAAGTAAGATTGCCCACACCCCCCCTCAAAAAAAAGTACCGAATTCTTTTATACTCCTCACTCTGCTACCCAGGAGGCAAAAGTGTGAGGAGAAATGGGATTTGAAAAATCTCAGTATCTCTCCCAAGATGTTTATCATCTACCACAAGAGAAATGGTAACTCATGCTGCCATTGAGAAACAGGGCAGACATCGACTAAACCACGTAATTAAGGTAAACATCCAATGAGAATCTCTGTCATCAATGCCTGAAAAGAAATGTTTATTTTTAACAAAAGGAAATCTATCACCAAATGTTCCATAGCACACTTTGGATATTATACAATGAGAATCTCAAATCACTGTTCAGTAATAAATTCTGTATTAGACAACCCTAAAGAAAAAACCCTAAATACTATTTAAGAGAAATGATTCTACCTAGAAATGTGTTTATGTAATCTTCATAGAGTTTTATAAAAGAGGACATTTTATAGTAAATTAAGAGAGGTTTTTTTATTTTTTTTGGGGGGGGGTTCGTTTTTTTGTTTGTTTGTTTTTTGTTTGTTTGGTTTTGGTCTTTTGAAAAGCTGGAAGATCTTGCCAACCTAGGTTTGCATTCCCACATGGTAACTGCCTTCTTTAGATAGAGAGAAGCTCTTCAGTTAGCCCCTGATCCCACCACTTCCATGGCCTGACTTCGGAGAAACTTCACTTTTCTATGTTACCTGGTTATGTAGACATTTGACTCTGTGCTCCTCAACCCAATGTGTAATATTGTGCCACTTTTAACCCTACCCTCACCTTCATTGTGGGTATGTGTGTGTGTGCATGTGTGTGGATATATATATACATATATATATAAATTATTTATTAACTTAGAGGAGGATAGGAGAGGAACTACAACAGACTTAACACTTATCTCAGAGTTTATATAATTAGAATGGGATGGTGAGAACATTACTTACTTTTATTTTTGTGCTTCTCTGTATTTGAATTTTTAAAATAAATAGGTATTACTTTTGAATTCAAAACAAATCTCATAACAAAGATGCTATTAAAGACAAAAAAAGAATGAAAGACATAAAGATAGACATAAGGAAAAGCAAATTATCACTGGGATCAAGAAGCATGGCCATATACATTCTACCAGGATCTAAGTGTGGGAAAGAACTCAGCATAAACAGGTCTAGTTCAGCATAAACAGACCAAATCTCAGCATATAGTCAATATTAAAAACTTATAGTTAACGTGTACTGGAGAAAAAGAAATTTCAGGAGGCTGAAGAGTCTAAATCCCTTTCCTTGAGGGATTCACAGCCCATTGGGAGAATATGAACAATAACAACAAATTAACCAAAAAACAAAACAAAACAAAAATAGCAAACAAATAGATCAGAGCATAGTTTAAACCTTAAAAAATTGAGTTCAATTTTCTAAATATGTGTAATATATATGTTTGCAAGTCTATTTTCAAGTCGATAAGTCCATTAATTTATATTCATAACATATTTAGGAAATAAGGAGGTATGTATCATCTTTCTTGTATTTCAGGTGAAAAAAAATGCTCAGAAAGGAATTTAAATCATTATGTTTACATCAAGCTGAAAGAAAAAGCAAAATTGTCTGATTTTTTTCTTAGACAACTTTTACTACAATATTCCATCTTAGAAAGTATTTTAAAAAGGTCATATGATTGAGTATTCAATTTCATCTTCATAAAACGGAGACAGATTCCTACAAAGTTGATATTTGAACTTCATTTTGAGTGGAGGCCTATTAATTTATCTTTAGAACATTTTCCCTTAATAGCTGTCTGGCATTGGTCAGCATCATTAGAATCTTCTGATGGTGATAAAAACCTCAAATTTTCAGTTGATAAAATACAGATTTTTAGGGCTTCCCTGGTGGCGCAGTGGTTGAGAGTCCGCCTACTGGTGCAGGAGACATGGGTTCGTGCCCCGGTCCCACATGGGAAGATCCCACATGCCGCGGACTGGCTGGGCCTGTGAGCCATGGCCACTGAGCCTGAGCGTCCAGAGCCTGTGCTCTGCAACAGGAGAGGCCACAATGGTGAGAGGCCCATGTACCGCAAAAAAAAAACAAAAAAACAAAAAAACAGATTTTTAGCACCAGTCTCACATATGAATTAATAGGTTTGAGCTTGGTATAAAAAATGTGCATTTTTAAACAAACTTACAAAGTTTTCATGATAAAGAAACTTCTGATGTTTATACAAATGTGAGACATCTTGTTGCTAAAATGAAAAGGAAGGAGAAGAGAGCTCATATATGTTGAAAATGTGAGGGAAAAAAATAAGGATTCTGAATAGGTTTTGTTGTAAAAGAAGAACAATGTGCAGACAAACTTGGTTTGTGTGGAAGATTTAAAAGTTTAATCAGGACAACTAGTGAATTTGAAAGGTTTTGTCAGCTGGGCTCCATCTGGCCTTGATTCTGCAATTTTGAGAGTAGCTTCTCTTTCAACTCAAGATAGCATCAATGTAGTCTTAAAACATCAAGGGGAGTAAATTTGATTCTGCAGGAGCCTGGGGCTATTGCTTGTATTTCTCTGGTTCTGTGTCTTTAACTGAATGAACATTAAAATAATCATTCACATCATATATTAATAACATAACTTTTAGGTTATATATAATGTTTCTAACAAAAGTGCCCTTAGAAAAGGTATCCTGAATTGATTCTATAAACTTTTAATAAATTGAAACTCTTTAATCAGTGCTTAACATTTACTTTGCTTTGCTTTGGGTCGAAGAGTTTTGCAAGGTGGAAGGTCAGTTAAAGGAGGGAATGATCAAAGACTGGGTGAACAGGAAGAAAATTATTTAATAATCCCCATAAAATATGATAAAGATTTGAACTAATGTTAAATGGGAATGGAATAAAAAGGTATTTGTGAAAGAATTCAGCAAGAAAGATTTGAAAATATTTGATGACAGAATAAATACGGAGGTAGATAATTATATAAATATCAAGAAAGTTGTTGATTTTAGTTTCCTAACAAAATTATGATGCTCTTTTTTTCCTAAAAAAATAAAAAAGAAGGTCCAGAGAATAATCTGATTTTTTAAAAATATTGATGAGTTTTCTTTTCAGCATGTTGAGGAATTTAAGGTGAGAGGAATGCTAGATGGAGATTAAAATAATTTATAAATTTGAATGTTCAAAACTGACTCTAAACTTAAGAAGCAGTTATGCATAAACTCTTAGACATAGGAAGAACAAAAGTAGTTCTTTATATTTTGTATCAAATTGTGTGGTGGTTTTAAAATATTTCCCCTGAAATTTTGGACTGTATGGCCATCTCCTTGAATCTGTCCTGTTTGATGACTGCTTTGAAAGATAGAGCCCAGCAGAAGACACAGTATGTGATTGCCAAGTCCACTTGGTCCTCTCAGGATGCTCTCTCTCCATCAACCCCCTTTCATACTGTCCCTCTAAAACACAGCCACCATGATGCAAAAAGCATAAACCAAGGACAAAGCCATCTGATGGCTCTTTGGTCTGTAGTCCCAGCTGAGTCCACCCCATGGTCATTCCAAACCTGGTTCCAGACATATGAATGACAAAGACATCTTAGAAATGGATCCTCCAAGCTTAATTCTTCTACTCCTTAGCCATTTGTGTCTTTCCAACTGTAGTTTCATCTTTAAATTCCCAGTACACAGAACCTGTGAGCTTAATAAAAATTTGTGCTGTTTTACACAAAAAGATTAAGACGCTGTGTTGCATAGTAATAGTACCAGACCAACCTCAGTTGGTCACCCTCAGTCAGTCAGATCGTCCCAGCTGAGGCCTAGGCATTATGGTACAGACACAAGCCATACTTGCTGTGCCCTGTCAGAACTCCTGATCCACAGAATCCATGAACATTATGAAACTTTTTTTCAATACCACTACATTTCATTAGTTCATTATCCAGCAATAATAAAAACATATAGTCTTTTGAAAATGTGATGAAATTAATGTATGGCTTCCTTATACTGCACCCAAAATGTTGCTTACAACTCTGAGGAATTCTCAAACATTCTTGTTTTTATTACACTAATAAAAACAGTTATCATTGAACAGATGCTTATGGGAAAACCTACCAGACAATTTCTCTGAAGAAATTGATCTGTCTTTCATAACAAACTGTGGAGGTAAGTACTCTAGTGATCTTTATTTAACGTATACAGATCACTACCCCATACTCTATAAGGTAACTATTACTATTAGTTCAATATGACATATAAAAAAACTGAAGCTCAAAGAGAGTAAGTAATTTTTCTAAATTTATGTGATGATTTAGCTATGGGGAAAGTGTAAAAATTCACAGTCTAGCTTGAGGCTCTATGCTCTTAATCTCTATATTATGATGGATCTCAACTAACCCTAGAGAGTACACGTACCTCAGCTAAGATTAAAGCCTTAGTTACAGATTGTATCTAAATTACATTTTTGTTTCTTAACTCTAATTCCATGCTCCTTCACTCAGTCTGCCTCAATAAATCACTAATTAATAATTCTACTTTTTCATATGAATTGAACAGTGATTAAGTTGTCTTTTACTAAAAATATAAGGCTGAAAACTTACACACGAAGTATGTATATTGAGCATAGCAGGATACCAATCAGGGTCATTAAATAAGAGTAAGTTAATTAGGTCATTAAACTGTTTCTAGGCATGGTGATCTGACCTAAAACTATACAGCCTTTTTCTGCACAAGAGATGAATGCTTACCATGAAGGAAGAGTAATTTTTTTTCAAGGTTGATATTCCTTTAACTAGGAGGGATACATGTGAACTGGGGAATGACAGAAAGGAAAGAGGTATGTCAGCTAAATCAAGTGATTCACATTCTGTTAATAGAGGGACAGCTGTTCA
>RJWK010034065.1:0-22850 GCA_004363435.1 Platanista minor | reverse complement strand
GGGAAGCCCATCTGAGTAATCAATTTCGACAAGAGCTGGAGGGGAAATGATTTCCTGGCGGAAAAAATTTCTTTTCTCATTGATGTGCACTATGAATGTGAAGGCATAGTTTTACAATGGAAAGAAAAACCTGCTAACAGACTGGCAGTCTTTCCATCCTACAAACATGCCAAAGACATTTATTACACCTCAGGGCCTTTGCACCAGCTGTTCCCTCTGTTCAGAACGCTCTCCCCCAGAATCATTGCATGCCTAGGTCCTTCTAGCTCTTCTGGTGCTGGTTCAAATGTCACCCCCTGAGAGCTTCCCCCCACCAAACAAGGAGGTACTCTCTGCACCCCCCCATCTCCCCAACACACAACCAGTCCTGGCTATTCAATTAGCAGATTTCTTTTCTCCAGAGCATGTATCACCACCTGACACGTTAATTTTTAAGTATTTAGTCATTTTTTGCTGTCTCTCCCCAGGCCCCAACAAGCCTAGGAGGCACCATGAAGGGGGAACCTTGTCTTTCCTGCTCATCGCTATGCACCCAGCTCTTGGTAAACTGCTTCATGCCCGGTAGAAGCTGAGCAACTGCTTGTTGTAGGAAGGAATGAGCAAATGGATGAGCAGAAATAAAGGCATCCAGAGAGGAGGGGTGATAATGACAACCTGCCCCAGGACGCAAAGCGGTGGCCCTGCAGGCCTGGAGAACTTGGAGGCTCCTTCCTAAGCCCAGGATCTCTCCCGGGCCTGTCATGTGCTTCCCCACTTCCATCCTGGCTCTTCTCCCAAAGGAGAGGAGTTTCTTCCCCATGGGACTTATTCTAAACCATCAGGAATATGCGTCTTCTCTGCACCTTTAGCCTGCTGGTTAGAATGTCAGGCAGGCCTGGGCTGCAATATCTCACTTTGTCAGAAGGAGAGCTGTTGCCCAATACATTTGGTACCCAACCTGCAAGCTGCTTCAGAATAACTATGCCGTAGCTTTTAATTTTACGTCAGAAATGATATCAAAGGTATCTCCTTAAATGAATGAACGTCCTGGACAAAGGAGCTATAGAGAGATGACTGAAAGATGGGTAGAGCAACGGAGAGATATAGTGATTTCTTTTTTTCAAATCACTAGCAAGTCCTAAAAACACTATCAGTTATCAGTGGCTGCATGTTGTTCCTCTCCAATAACTTTAGCTCCCTTTGAAAACAAAGATCTCCCAGGATAAGTGAAAAACACGGTACATTTGTTAGTTTTAAAAGAAAAAAAACAAAAATTATCATTGATGAGCAGTTTTCATGAGAAAAGAAAAATGTAATTCCACAGGTTGCCCCCTCTCCATGCCACCTGTCCTGTTGTTCCTCTTCTGCAAGATGTCCTAGATATAATTCGATTGTGTCAGGCAGAACCCAAGCAGCTGAAGAGGAAAAAAGCCAGCCCACCTAACTTCCAAAGTAATTTCTAACACCATTCTCATGACCCAGTTTACTAACAGCGCAAAAGCTACTGCCCCTCCCGCTACCCTCACTACAGGGCGTCCTTGTCCGGTTCCTTCCCCGCCCCCACGTCCACCTCACACTCACTGCGCCATCAGCAGTGTCTGGATAACCAGGTGTACAGTTAATGTTCTGGAACCCCTACAAGATTCCCAACATTGCAGCAAAGATGGGCTGCGTTCCAGTTCTCCAAAACCTCGGTATGACCGAGGTAGGATAGGACGAGGAAGCAGCAGAACATAAGACAGGAAGGCCTGGCACCTGTAGAGAGGCCCCCTGGACGGTGGGTGACTGACAGCAGAACAACCTCACCAGGGTGGGTGTGTCCAGCAAGGCTGTGAGCTCCAGCCGTACTGCCAGGAGGGTGGTCTGGACCCGAGGTCCCGCATCTTCAGTGCATGCAGGCCCTCGCTGGGGAGTCTGGTAAAAAGGCAGACTCTTGGGTCCTGACCCCAGACATTGAGTCAGTGTCTGGGGTGAGGCTCAGGACTCTTCATTTAAAAGCCAACCCAAGTGATTCTACTGCAGGCGGCCCCCTAGACGATTTGAGAAGGGGGGTGACAGAAGGCCCCACTCGACTCAGTGCCAGTAGGCCTGCCTCAGGGAACTGGATGGGTTCAGCTCTGGATACACATGCAGCATGGCCCTGGGCAACCTCCAGAGTCTGTCCAAAGGAGAAGACCAAGGTGGCAAAAGGGTGAGGAGCAGCTGAAGGACCCGTGGGTGTCTGCCCAGGGGCGAGGGTGGGGGGACATATATAATCTCACACACGTGCCAAGTCGTTCTCTCCAGCCCCGCCCTCTATTGCCCGCTCATGTTTCCACCATGTTTCATTTTCTTGCCTGTAATGGAGTGAGGATAAATGGCAACGATTAACCCCATCCCCCTTTGAGATCTCAACTGTCTGTTGACTCAGGAGCCCTAACAGGGAATCAAGGAAGAGCAGGCCATCACGTCTGGAGGAGAGGAGGCCCCAGGCTCAGGAACTGGACCTGGTGCCCTCTGTGTGTCCCGTTGGCTGCACCAACTTTGCTTCCCCCTTACCCAGAGCTCATCCACCTCACCTCCAGTGGTGGGACAGTCTTGGGCAAGCAGATAAAGAGATGAAGACCTTGTTTGCACAGCAAGGTATAAACGTTATATATACAAAAACAAGCGAGAAAAAGGTTGGTCTGTCTTGTAGGTGCTCCACTCTTAGACCTTGAAACACCTGGGCCTTCCCAGTGGATTTCCAGGATGACCACCAGGAACTACGGCAAATCACTGGGACGGAGGGTGAGCAAGGATCCAAGAAAAAACAAACATGCCAAGAGGAGTAGCAGAGACAGAGGAATGGGCCCAGACGCCCCTCCAGGGCTGACTACAAATGAACGATAAGGCGACTCCAAAGGAAAAGTGGGGGCAAAAAAAAAAAAAAAGAAAAGGTGCGTGCTATCTTTCCGGGGTCTGCACGTGTCCGTGACCAGCTGACAAACAGTGCCATCAGATGGGCCACAAGCCCTTGCTGAGATTCGTGACACAGCTGTGGGGTTCCATGAGCATAAATCTATAATTTCTACAGCGCAGTCCATCCAACTCCCACAGCCCCGCGGCCGTCCCCACCACCCGCTGTCCCACCTCCCACTCCCAGGGCCGGTCTCTCAGCACTGACCAGTCATTCTTTTTTTTTTGCGGTACGCAGGCCTCTCACTGCTGTGGCCTCTCCCGTTGCGGAGCACAGGCTCCGGACGCACAGGCTCAGCGGCCATGGCTCACGGGCCCAGCCGCTCCGTGGCATGTGGGATCTTCCCGGACCGGGGCACGAACCCGTGTCCTCTGCATCGGCAGGTGGACTCTCAACCACTGCGCCACCAGGGAAGCCCTGACCAGTCGCCCCCTACCTTTTCCAGCACTCGCTGAAGAATCTGTTTAGGGATCTCAAATAATCTATACATAGTGGGCATAAACATTCCTTAATTCACTTCTTTTATAAATTATGAGGTTTGGATTGTTTAGATTTAATACTGAATTTTCCTGACAGTTGGAGCCAGTTTTCTACAGAATAATGTTTTTCACCCCAAAAGAAAAGAAAAGGTATGAAAGAGAAAGAAAGTAGGGAAGGGAGAAGAGATGGAAAGAGAGTAGTGACCCTTTTACTAAAGGACTTTATTGTGAAATCTTAGGGTAAGTGTCCCAGCCCGCCCACCCACCATGGAGTTCGGCTGTCAGGTCTTCTTCACCAGATTCCTTGATTTGTTCTTTTTCGTGTGGTCATCTCCCATGACCTACGACCTCCCAAGGAACACCGCCATTATACACAAGTGGCATCCAAAAGGATGCACTTAGCCAGCTTCCTGCTTCCGCTGGGCAGGTGGGAAGGTGGCCTCAGCCAGGCCTCCCACACCCTCTCCTCGGTCCACACTACCCCCCCTCCCTTCCTGGCTCTCTGGGATGGGGACACAGCAGGCGCCCAAGCAGGGGATCCGTGCCCCGCAGAGCACCATGCCGAGCTCAGACTAGCCAGCCAGGACAGCATCCATCGTTTTCTGAGGCTGCCTACTCTCCCTCGTCCCATGCCCCCCGAGATGTGGTACACACCTCTGGAGGGGTACAAAACGGACTTCTAAAGAGGCAAAGAGACCAACCACTTTAATGCTCAGAGACTTATTTTGATATGTAAAAACTAGAAAAATTAATTAAAAAAACACTTTAGAACTATGATTTCACAGATATTACCTAAGGAGAGGCTAAGGAAAAAAAAAAGTGAGTCAGTTTAAAATACATATTAAGCAGCTAACGCTGCCCGCAGTTCTAGGATATTGGCAAAAACAGTGAAGGAAACAATCAATGGCCCGATTCTGGGGACACTGCTCATGTCCATCGCTTCCTTTTGAGGGTGAGATGACGTGTTTAAAATGCTGAGCGCAGCACGGGCAGCCAGGAGGCGTCCACAGGCTGAGTCCCCGCGTTCCCCAAGGTCACACATGCTGACGTCAGGACTGGATCTCCTGACGCCCCGTCTGCAGCCTGTCCACTAAGTCCCGCCTTAACTTCAAGCTGAGACTGTCTCTCCCCTGGCCACATCCCATTCCCAGCACTGCTCTGAGCCCTGCCACACGAGGTACTGGCACCTGCTCATCGAGGGGCCACAAAGAAACAAAAGGAAACAAGGGTCAGGCAGCAATGCGGACAGCCAGGAGTCCATCCGACCCTCACCAATACCACGCCCTTCATGAAGAAGGTAGCCACGGCCCTTGGAGAGGCAGGGCCACCCACCCCAGGTGACCCGGTGGATGGCCGAGGCCCAGATGTGAGGCCAGGCCTTCCTGATTCCAGAATGTGAACAACCTCCGTGGTCTGCCCTCACGCCACTGTTCTTATTTTAGCCCCTCGCCGAGGGGCAGAGCCCCGCTGAGCGTGCACACTACATACAACCCCAGCTCTGTCAAAGAGGTACACGCCGTTTACAGCCCTCTCGAGGCCACAAGCCCATGTCCGAATAAACTCTCCTTCTGGATGGGCTCAGTATCCCCCAACCTCTCCTCAGCCCCCCAGCTTCCACCTGCTCCCCTGGGCTGGGACACTGGCCTCCTAACGGTCTCCACTTCATTCTGTCCAGGGTGACCCTTCTCTGCTCAAAACCCAGAAGCGGCCCCTCCCATTACTCCAACAAAGCCAGAACCCTCACTGAGACCAGCCTGGACCTGCCCTCCTCCCACTAAGCCTGCCCCCGTCCTACCACGCCCTCCTTGACTCCCACGGCCCCAGCCCACGGCCCCCCTGCTGCTCCTCAAACATGCCAGGCACCTGCCACCCATCCTGCCACCCAAACGCTCTTCCTCAGTAGCTGCCTGGCCAGCACCCTCACTCCTCCAGGCCTCTGCTCCAACGCCACCTTCTCGGTGACGGAGCCCCTGCCTGTCCAACTAAAGATCGTGACAGCCCTGCACCCCTCATCCTGCTAACATCTTAACTCACCTCGGAGGACACGGTACAGTTTACTCATCTGCTTCTCAAGGAACAACAAAAAGATGAAATGAACCCCAGCCCTCTGTGAGCCCTTACTACACCGTGTCCCAGGCAGCAAAGCAGACAAGTATTATTGGCTCATTTACTCCTCTTCCTGCCAGAAGGTAAGCTCCACAAGGGCAGGGGTTTCGACTCTTCCTCTGTTCACTGACACACGCAGTGTGTATCAGTGTCCTGGGACAGTGTGGGCACCTCTCGGGCATACAGTAAATTCTGGTTCCATGGAGGTTTCACACGACAGCAGTGCTGCAGGGGCTCACAAGGGCCTTAGAAAGAAAGCAGCACTCCCCTGCCTCTGGCTTCCGTGAGGTCCCCAAGGGCCAGCAGCGACCCCTGCCTTCCCCTCTGTCAGCATTAATCTGCTTTGGCCTTCAGCCCTGGGATCTGAGGCCCTTCTCTCAAGCTGTGTGAGAGCACTGACCATTCTACTGAGGGGAGAGCCAGGTCACTGGTGAGCGCCAGGCCCCTGCTGCCCTGCAAAGCAGCCGCCCAGCCTCCACCCTGACCTGCCAGCTGCCCACGGCTCAGGCCCAGCAGCTGTGGCTAGGATAGTGGAGACCCCTCTGCTAGTTGCAAAAGCCAAAGTGGGTGAGCAACACGGGCAGAGCCAAGAGGCCATATGTACAAGTCACTGATTCGACCCCTCATGTCTCAGAGAGGCAGGGCTCTCCCCAGGTTACATGGCCAGTCACGGGGAGAGCCAGCCCCAAAGCCAGGCCCTGCACCTCCCAGACAAAGGCACTCCACCTGCAGCTGGAGGCACCCTCCTCTACAGAGATTTGGGAAATGTTAGGGAAGACTGGGTCAAGTCTCCACACAACCAGAGAGCTTGCGGTGGCGCTAAGGAACACCCGAGTCTGCCCTCAAAACTTCCCTCCTTGCCTGTTCCCAAAGTGGTCCTCAAGCTTCCACCTCCTGTCACAAAGGCAGCCGGACTCACACCAGGAAAAGGGAGGCTACACCAAGTGCTCGGCAGAACTCGGGGTGGGCAGGGGGACCGCTGGCCCAGAGAAGAGCTTGGCAGGGTCTGGGAAAGATGCACCTGGACCAGGAAAAGCCCTTCCAGGTGTGGAGTCTGGAGAAACTCAAGCACATATGTGTATGCAGATGTGCACCCAGATGTTCACTGCAGCAATGATTGTGAAGACAAAAAAGTAGAGGCAACCAGAGGGAAAATGGATAAACTGATGTCTCCCCATAATGAAATCCTATATGGCAGTTAAAATGGCCAAACAAGACCTGCTTGTATCAACATGAATACATCTCAAAACCATAATGTCGAGTGAAAAAAGAAATAGCAAGAGGATATAGAATGGAAGCATTTATATAACTGTTTAAGATATACAAAGCAATATATATGTTTTACATATATGTGTATATATGTGTGTGTGCATGAACACATACGTATGTGGTAAAAGTGTAAAAACAAATTCCACAAAGCATACCACCTCCTTGTGTGGGATAGTGAACACCACTGAGGCAGCAGGGAGAAATAGGAGTGGGTTTTAGCTAGATCTATAATATTTTATTTCTTTAAAAAAAATCTAAGCAAACAGAGCCAACTGTTAGCCCCTATTTAACTTATATAGTAGGAAAATAAGTATCATTTTTTTTCAATTTTTCTATATTTTGATATTTCATAATTTAATATATAAGGATAAAATGTTAAAAATTTTATTGAAGTATAGTTGATTTACAATATTGTGTTAGTTTCAGCAAAACTAACACAAAGTGATTCAGTTATATATATGTTTTTTCAGGTTATTTTCCATTGTAGGTTATTACAAAATATTGAATATAGTTCCCTGTGTTATACAATAAATCCTTGCTGCTTAAGAAAAACTTCTTTAGTAAAATACCACATAAGAGGAGAGAAAGCAAGGCTGTGCCATGTACATTAGCTGGCAAACCCTTTATTATAGAAAGCCAAGAGAATGAGCTTGAGCAGCGTCACTGCTGGGTCCTGACTTTCTAATAGTAATTTGTAGACACAGGGCCATTTAGGATTGTAAAGTGTTCCTTGTAAGGAGTCAAGAAAGTGTTCTTGGGAACAACTGAAAAGAAGTAAAAAAACAAAAACAAACCAACAAGCAAAAAAAAAAACACACACAGAGATGTTCTCTGGGGTGTTATTGACGGTGTGAAAAATCAGCAACTTACAGAACTGCTTACAAAAGAAATAGGACAGTAACTTATACTATACCCACACAAACAAAAAGGGGAAGATGAGACAGAAAGATGGGAAGATGTTTACAAGATGCACCACCACGTGTGGGTCCCGTATTAAGTGAAATGAGCAGAAAACCCCTTCTCCGGCTACAAAAAAGGTACCCAGCCAGTGGACAAGGCTCGAAGGGAACCTGGACAAATGAAGACGGTACATCTGATCTACACTTTTATACTCTTGGTAGAAGCCGCGCACAAAGGGGCTGCTGTCACTGCTCCCGCCTGCCCACCTTTCTCTAAGCCCTTCCTCTTCACACCCCTCCCAAGGTCCAGGACTCTGATTCCTCAGAGCTGAAGACTCGTGGGGCAGCGAGAACTCACTCGCATTTTTTCCAGGCCCTAAAAGATCCCCCAAAGATTTCCAGAAATCCATTCCAGATGCTGCGCACGTCACAGAACAGGGCTCCAAGTCAACAGCTCCAGAGACAGCAAGGTCCTACCTCACCTCCCAGAGCCAGGGGCTTGAGACAGAGCTTTCCCCTGAGTAAAGAGAAATGCTTTCAGTTTGCATGTGCCCTCAAAGCCTTACGGCTCTGTGAGAGCCACACCGGTGACTAACTTCAGTTGCTCATGTTTCTGATCAAAGCAAAAGCTGCTCGGGGAGCCAGAAGAACAGAGAAGGAACCGCAGCTGACCCCCCTAACGCCCCACTTCCCCTGCAAACACTGCTCTCCACACTCACTGAGCTATTTAACAGGCCAGTCTCCACAGATGAAGGAAGTCACTAGCCCAGTTGGGTCTTAGGTGGGAACACGTGGAAGAAGTGAGGCTCGCAGACAAGCTCACACCAGGGGGCCCCTTCCACTGGAGACTGCAGGTGACTGGTGCCCCTGAGGCTGGGCAGCGTGTAGCTGGGCACCCCATGCCCCATCCATCACCTACTCCTGGCTGAGTGAGCCACAGCACAGCCAGACCCCAAGTGGGCGGGCGATCAGGGATCTGAGACTTTGGCCAAGACTCAGGCGTCAGCAGTGCCCAACCCCGGGGACCCAGGACCGAAGTCTCACCCTACACGGACCACAGGTTAAAATCACCTTGAAACAGACTGTCAGCAGCCAAAATCACAAGCATCTCGCCCTGCCAACCACAGGTCCATCTCTTACTCCATATCAAGGTCTCCTCCCCAGGAGCCGTTCTCTCAGGCAGAAAGCTTGCTCCTTCCCCACTGTGAGAGAGCTGGGGACCACAGGCTGTAATGCTGCTCAGCGGACCCCAGGCCTCAGTCACCATCTCACTCTTACTCAGCACATACACCAACTGTAATAAAGTGTGCAGACCGGGCCACCTCTGTGCCAAACTTGCTCTTCTATTTTATAAGACAAACCTGAGCATTCAAGCGGCCAGCTCACACAGCCCAGGCTAGGGGGTGGCCACTTGCACCAGGATCTGACCTGGGACACAGGATGAGCAGGTGCAGACCAGCAGGGCAGGGCCATGAGGTGGTATTCTCAGGGTGGACCCAGACAGGGTACTGCCACTGGCAGGCAGAAGGCAGACCTGGACAGCCTTCACTGAGGATGGGGGCACCGTGCCTCATGTCCACAGCAGACCCCTCGTATGTGCTGGGCACAAACAGGTCCTTTAGACACATTGCATCATTTCATTTCATCCCCATGCCAACATCTTGAGGTGGGTGATGGTATTGTGCCCCTGGTGCAGATGAGGAAGGAGATCAGAGAAAGCAAACAACTACCCACCGCCTCCCAGAGGCATGAGATGGACCTGGAATCTGCCCAGGTCCATCTGTAGGCAACACCACGCTCATTCGAGAAGCTCCTGCCCACCCCTGCGCCAGGCACACCGAGAGGGACAGAAAGCCAACACGGAGTCCAGCCTCAAGGCCTCCCATCTGGCAGCTTCACCATCACTGCAGACAGCGCAGGGGAGAAAAGAGGCATCAGAAGACGGACTCAGGCAACAGGTCTCCAGAGAGAGTGGACTCTCCAGGTAGGGCGAGTGGGATGGTAAATCAGAAAAAGGTACCAGAGAGCCTCCTGAGTCATGTGCATCACCTCACATAATGGGGAGCCCACTCCCCGGCACGCGGAGACCCTTGTGATACAGCAGGACTGGGTTTGATGGGGGTGCAGACCGAGGCAGGAGACAGCAGTGGTGTCCTTATACCTCTACCCCACACATACACACACAGGCTCAGCCCCCCAGAAGGCTCTGGGGCTTGCACCTGAGGAGCCTAATCAGCTGCATTCTGGAGCAGCTGCTCAGCGGGGCAGGAAGCAAGCAAGGCCATTCGATGTACACAAAACACAGGAGACTGCAGGGCAGTCGCAGGTGGGTGAGATCTGAAAAATGTGTCATGCTAGGGACAGAACCAGAAGACAGACAAGCACACAGAGACCAGCACAGCCCAGAACCGGCTTCAGAACAAACGAAACGGACAGCAGGCAGGGAGGCAGTGTGGGCAGGGGACCTGGTCCCAGGCCCCTGTCGGCTGACTAGCTGTGTAGCCTTGAGCAAGTCATTTGGCGTCTCTGGGCCCGTTTCCTCACGCGTAACATGAGGGGACAGGACTACACGGCCTTTCCAGTTTCCCCTGCCCTGACCTCTTGTACCTGCTGCCACGTGAGGGAAGTGGGGCTCCAAACACCACGGTCCTCTAAGATCCCACATCCTCGACAGAGGCTCCCAGCTGGTTCTCAGGGCAGAACTTGGAGAAGAAATGAGAGAGCCACTCTAAGCAGGCTGAAGTTCCCCTGCTCTTCTCACACTACCCGGTGACAAGGGAAAGAGGACACGTGTGTGAGGCCCCAGGCAGCAGCAGGCAGCAGCAGGCACCAGGGCACTGTGGGAGCCCTCCTGGGGGAACCCCAGCTCTCCCAGAGCACCCCCTGCTTGGAGGGCCTGGAACAAACCACCAAAACAAAAAGGCATTAGGGCACAGAGCTTATGAGTCTGAAAGATCAGCTCCCATCCAGGCTCCACCACTTCAGAGCCCAAGCTCTCTGAACCTGCTTTGGGCTCAGGATCCTTATCTGGGAAACCTCTTCCTAGGGAAGAATCCCTCCCTCCTCACAGGACTGATCACTCTGAGGTTAAATAAGAGAACAAAGGTGGAATCCAGCAGGGGGCCCACCACTTAAATGGCGGCAACTGTGCGATAACAACACTGATGCTGCGAGACACCTGAGAGAGTCTGGGCGCTTCCACACCCAGCCCCCTCATCCTGAGGTGCAGCCTGGCTTGGGGCAGAGGCCGGGAAATGAACCAATATCTCCCAGAGGGACAAAGCAGAGTCGGCAAGCAGGACTCCTCTTTCTGGGAGGCTATTCCAGAAAGAGATGAACAATGGCTTCAAGACTCCCCAATCTCCTAGCCTCCCACTCAGGAAAAGTCTGGAAAGGACATGTGTTTTACAACTTGCCAGGTCCAGTTTCAACATGCCAGTAAGAGAGCTATGGAATATAACTCAGGCTAGAATGTTCTTGCCCATCTTACAGATGAGAAACTGAGGCTCAGAGACACTGAAAGCCTTGCCAGTGGAAGCCGAGGTCAGGGAGAGCCCTAGAAGCCAGGATCACGATACCTGGGCAGGGTTCTGAGAGTGAGCCGATGCGCAGAGGCTGGGCTGCTTACTGGGAGAGGCTGAAAAGCAGCCCCAGGCACTGCTCATCAGCTGGGGGCTTTGGGCAGATCAGTGGCCACTGCAGCCCCACCCTCCCTATCTGCATAAGGTGAGAGAGAAAAGCCAAGCCCCTCCTACCTCCTCCAGACCCCCATCAGTATCTCTGCATGATAATACACGGGGCGGGGGGGAGCGGGTGGTTGAGGGGTAGTTCTGAAACCCAGGAATAAGTCTCCAAACACACACCTGGATCTTTCCGGCTGGTTTCAGACTGGACAACTTCCTGTCTGGAGGAACTGCGTTAAAAGGTGCAAGAAAGACTTCATTTAAATCAAGAGGCCCCTCTAGAGGGCAAGGACTCCCAGTGTTGCCATCCACATCCTAAGTAAGGTGTGAGAGCACGCCCACAGAGCGTCTGATGGAGCCGGGTGCTCAGCAGCCCACCTGCGCCACCTCCACAAGCTCGTGCTGGGTCTGACTCTATGCCAGGCCCTGTAGTACACCATGTCCTGAGACACAGAAGGAAACAAGACAGCCCTGCCCCCAGGAGCTTGCACAGGGGCCAACTTCAGCACAGCGGGACTCAGCAGAGAAGGGCTAATGCAGGGTGAGGTGGTCAAGGACAGCCTCCTCACCTAGCTGGCACCCACCAGAGCCTAGTCTTGAAGGGTGAAAAGAATTAACCAGATAAAGGAGGGCTGGGTGTTCAGGAGAGGAAGCACCTGAGCAAAGTCCCAGAGGCACGGAGAGGCTCCCACAATTATGGGCAGCTCGGTAAGCAGAGACACACGACAGCCAGCCACTCCCCGAGATGGCCAGCTTCACAGGCGCTGCAGCTTTCTCCGCCTGTTCTGGAGCCCTGACGGCCCACCAGACAGATGGCCCCTCCGTCCCGTGCTCTCCTCCCCCATCTTCTGGTCATGACTCTCCTGCCAGGTACAGGAGACAAAGCCAGTCTGTTGCCCAAGCTGCCTCCGTTCCCTCCTCTGCAAGATTGGGAGAGTCCCACCCCAACCTACAATGGATGCACATCCCCAAAGCTCCCTGACTCCTACAGCCCCTCCTCCACACTCACAAAGCCAGCCCCAGTCCACCTGGAATCCCCCTCCTGGTGTCTTCCTGCCCCCCAGACAGTAGCGGCCAGGGGTGCGCGGAGCAAAGCTTTCACTTTGCCTGATCCTGTATGGGTTATCAAACAATATCAACTAATCCACCTGTCCACCTGCCAGAGCTGGTGAAGCCCCTCCAGAATCCTACAGTGACCAGGACTCAAGGAGCCCGACCGTCTGGGCAGGTCTCATGGAGCCCATGTCCTGGACTGCCATGCTGATCTGGTAAGTACTGGGCCCCCTCACAGCAGTTGGTGGGGTATGAGCCACAGAGGGTGAGGCCCAAGACCACACTCAGAGGGATGGGTGGGAAAGGGAAATGAGCAAGCTCTGGGGGATGTGGATCTCCCCTGTAGCCTGGCTTTTTAAAATCACTTACAGGTTATACTTCGCTGAATTCCCAAAAAGATTATGAACAACTGCTGTGTGCAATGAGACCAAGAAAACAAACACCATTAAGAAGAGGCAAGCAAAACAGGAAACACTCTCGTTTTACTATCGACAAGTTTGAACTGGAACCTTCTAGAAACTTCTAGAATTGGAACTTGTAGAAAGGAACACTCACAAAGAAGATGCAGCAAAGCACAGTCCAGCTTCCCCATCCTGATCAGAAACAGTGGCACCTGCTCCAGACCACAGGCCAAAGCAAGCTAGCATTTGCTGAGCCTCTGCCCAGAGTAAGATGCATGTTAGGCACGGTGGGCAAGGGAGAGCTGGTGATCAGGCCCTCTTCCTTCTAGCAGAAGTGAGAAAGCATGGACACATCTGAGCACCAAATGAGGCCACAGCCTGCGGTGCTTTCAGAGAGAGGCAAACAGTGCACTGTTAAGGGAAACGGGGGACGGAGGGAGGGTCAGAGAAGGAGAGAACGCTGTAGTTTGGGGAACTGAGGAGGACTTGAAAGAACATGAGAACACCCTGTGCTACGGTCTGATTGTGTTCCCCCCAAAATTCATATGTTGACTTACGAACCCCCAGTGGGATGGTACGAGGAGGTGAGAGGCCTTTGGGAGGTGCTCAGGTCATGAGGGTGGAACCCTCATGAGTGGGATTCGGGCTCTTATAAATGAGGCTCCAGAGAGCATTCTAGCCCCTTCCACCACATGAGGACACAGTGAGCAGTCGGCAGTCTGCAAACAGGAAGGGGGACTTAGGCAGAGCCCAACCATGCTGGCACCCAGTCTTGGGCTTCCAGCCTCCAGCACCTGTGAGAAATAAATTTCTATTGTTTATAAGCCACCCAGTCTGTGGTGTTTTGTCATAACAACCTGAACAGACTAAGACACCCTGAAATAAACTTGGGCGTAACAGTGATTTTCGAGCTCAATCCACTGCTCTTCAGTTGAATCAAAGGTGTCGTGCCTTCTGAAATGATGAGAAAAGGGTCCTCCCCCCAGCACCTACTCAGGTACCATTTGTAGCAGTCACCACTAATTAGCCACCTGCCATGTTCCAGGGCCCCGGTGGTGCCTCATTTTTGCCTGACAGCCACTCTGGTAAGGTCCTGTGTGAAGGGTCAGAGGCTCAGAGGGCTTACATCCAGGGTTCCCCAGTTCCCAAACGCCACAGACTGCATTTGGGCCCAGGTCTCAGGCTCCAAGCCACGCGCTCCTGCCCTGGGGCCTCTCCGTGGCAGGAACAGGACAGACTCCTCTGGTGCGGGAAGGGTGGTGAGCCCCATCGAGGAGAGAAGAGGAGGCCGAGGGAGAACAGTGTGCGCCTGCCAAGGACCAGCACAGGGCAACAGAGGCCAGCCTCTCGGACATGCTGTCCCACCAGCAGGAGGATCACTTAACCACGGCTGCTTAACAGTAATTAACCCAATAAAGAAAACAAATGGCTTTAATTTAAAAGACATTACGGGGCTTCCCTGGTGGCGCAGTGGTTGAGAGTCTGCCTGCCGATGCAGGGGACGCGGGTTCGTGCCCCAGTCCGGGAAGATCCCACATGCCGCGGAGCGGCTGGGCCCGTGAGCCATGGCCACTGAGCCTGCACGTCCCGAGCCTGTGCTCCGCAACGGGAGAGGCCACAACAGTGAGAGGCCTGCGTACCGCAAAAAATAAATAAATAAATAAATAATAAAAAATAAAAGACATTACGTTAACAGCAGGCTTTGTGCCAGCCGACAGGGCCTGGCTCAGCTGCTCAGAACAGGTACCTGAAGCTGGAATGGGAGCACACAGAGCTGCCTCTTGGGGCCAGGCCTGACCATCCTGCCCAGCCATCCTGACTGCCCTGAGCAACCCACAGGCCACTGTGAGCAGCCCCAAGGCCAAAGGCAAGAGGCCTGGACCAGGAAGGGTGTGAGGAGGGGAAGCAGGGAGTTCTCCTGCCCTGCCAGGTACCCTGAGAGCCTGCCTGCTGCCACGGGGACGGGAGGCTTCCCTTCGGCCCCTCCAGTCACAGCTGGGCTCCTCCTCTCCGCTGGCGGTCTCACTCAGCGAGACAGACCGGGGAAGCTGCCACTCACCATGGGGACATGGCTGGAGGTGGCGATCCGAGCCCATCTGACTGCCGAGGACACGGAGGCTCCAGGCAGTTAGGCAACAAGGGGCCTTCCAGGCCCAGCACCCAGGTCACAGCACCCTCCCCACCATGCTGTCCTCTCGCCCAAGTCCCCACCAAGAGCCAGGATACCCGGGGCTGCTGACAGAAGGCAAACCCTGCGACTCTGGAGAACTCACCGTAGATAAGCGGCTCCACCTTCAAGCTGCTCCAAGAGGCACAGTTCCCCTTGTTAAGCAGAAGCGTGCCTCCCTTTACCGGAGGGCCCGTGCTAGGTGTGATGGGGACCCCACAGGAAAGGATGTGCCCTGGGGAGCTGCGAGGCCCGTGGGCAGCGCCCAGCTGGGGTCATAGGGCAGGGACCAAAGAGGGACAAGGAGGATGGGGATGTGCAGAGACCCGCCCCGCACCCCATCCACGCTCTTCTCTCCGGCTGTGATGCAGAGAAGCACTGAAGCCTTCTCCATCCAGGATCCAACCATCCCAGCTTGTTTTCCATCCACCTTTTTCTAAGGGCCTCATCAAAACAGGTTTACAACCCCGGACCCCCCCCCCACGCTCCCCCCCTCCCCCGTGCAGGAAGGAAATGACCGCCCATAATCGCCAGGCAGATTCCCTTTCATTTCAGTCTTCCCTTCTAAAACCCAGGGTTGGGGGGGGGGGGTGGTCAGTGAGAAAGGTGAACACTCGTGGAGAATGAACAAAAACAGCTCTGCTTGCGCCCCAGGCTTCCGTGGAGGGAGAGGCAGAGTGGGCTCCAGCCGAGCAAACGCGGTGCAGCGGCGCCCTCCACTGGCCGCGCGGAGCGCCGCACACGACTCGATGCGCAGGGGACGTGACCCCGCCTGGGAGCAGCAGGGCAAGCTCTCCCCCTACTGGGTGTCAGCGAGAATGCGGTGACCCCCAAGGCAGGGAGGCCCAGTGTGGGCTGCACTCCTGCAGCTCCTCCTCCATCGGCCTGGGAGGACCGCGCGCGGATTCTAGCCCTGGAGCTCCCTCCAGCGCGCAGCCCCAAGCAGAGGACAAACCACGTGGTTTCCCTCGGAGGAATACAGCTCCCCCAATACTAACTCCCTGGTCGTCTCAGGCACTGGACAACTGGAAAGCTGGCCCCAAAGAACAGCAGAGGTTTGGGCCGCTAGAGATCAGGGCGGTGTCTCCCCTCCCCTTCCCAAGCCACAGGGATCCTTGGAGACACAGGAAGAGGTTCCGCTGGGATGGGTGAAAGCGACCCTGCATCCTGTCCACTCTGCTGTGGGGTTTAGGGTGAGCTGGCTCTCACCCACCCTCCCTAAAGGGCCAGAGGCTGCTGAAAACACAAGCAGAAGAGGGAAGGGCTTGGGCTGCGTCTAACCCCAGCGCTGTGCGCACTGCCTAAATCACTGCCTTGCCGCCCAGGATCTATCAGCTCACCGGGACGATGCTGCACCCGGAGGTTCCGAGTTTCCTTCCCGCTCCAATGCTTGGTGATTCTGCAAGGCTCTGGCAGCAGGCACAGTCTTTATTCAGAGTGAATGTTTATTGGGGGCATCCGGGCAGGAGGATGATACAGACTGCACACCTCAGTGGCTCCCTGTCTTGTCCTGCCCTCGCACTCCCCAAAGCATGTGATACAGTCCAGCCCCACGGCTTAGTGTGGGAGCTCAAGTATGTCACCGGATCTCTCAGCCTTGAAGGCTCCTTCACGGGTAGCAGCGATGCTCAAATGAGACGTTTCTGCAAGCACTTTCATAAGCTCTAAGTGCTGAACAAATATTGTTACTATTCTCCTAATCCAGTCTTCATACTAACAACACCTCCTCAATTGATTTTAGGCATAACATTACTGTACACATCAGAAACCTCCAAACCGTGTTCTTCAGAAACAAGTGTTTCCAGAGATGTTACAACATCTTTCAGGATGGGGAGGGGTGTCAAGATACCTGGTTTTTCTTGTAAAATGTATTTTGGTAAATGTGTAAGAAATATACCAAATACATTTGGTTGGCTGTCCTTATCATTATCAGTACCTAATCATCTCACCTTTAGTCATTAGGGAAATGCAAATCAAAACCACAATGAGGACTTCCCTGGTGGCGCAGTGGTTAAGTATCCACCTGCCAATGCAGGGGACATGGGTTCGATCCCTGGTCCGGGAAGATCCCACATGCTATGGAGCAACTAAGCACATGCACCACAACTACCGAGCCTGCACTCTAGAGGCCGCGTGCCACAACTACTGAGCCCACATGCCACAACTACTGAAGCTCGTGTGACTAGAGCCTGTGCTCCACAACAAGAGAAGCCATCGCAATGAGAAGCCCACCCACCGCAACTAGAGAAAGTGCAGGTGCAGCAACAAAGACCCTACCCAGCCAAAAATAAAATAAATTTATATTTAAAAAAACACAATGAGATGCTACCTCATACCCACTAGGATGGCTAGAATCAAGACAGACAACAAGTGCTGGCAAAGATGTGGAGAAATCAGAAGCCTCACACATTGCTGATGAGAATGTAAAATAGTAATACAGCTACTCTGGAGAAGTCTAGCAGTTCCTCACACTTACTGTATGACCGAGCTATTCCATGCCCAGGTATATATATATACCCAAGAGATCTGAAAACATATATCCTCACAAAAAGTTGTAAATGAATGTTCACAGCAAATTATTCACAATAACCAAAAAGTAGAAACTCAAATGTCCATCAATGAATGAATAAACAAAATGTGGTATAGCCATACAATGGAATATTATTCAACCATATAAAGGCATGAAGTACTGACACATGCTGCAACATGAACCTTAAAAACATTACGCTAAGTGAAAGAAGCCAGACACAAAAGGTCCGTTAATATGAAATGTTCAGAATAGGCAAATTTACAGAAAGCAGGTTAGTGGTTGCCAGGGCTGAGAGAAAAGGGGGAATGGGAATGACTGTTGATGCGTATGGAGTTTCTTTTTGGGGTGATGAAATGTTCTGGAATAAGGATCATAATTGAACAACCTTGTGAATATATTAAAAACCAATGAATTGTATATATTTTTGATATTAAGCAATCTGTCTACAAAGCCAATAATAAGATATATTTCTGATTCTAATGACATCATGAAAGAACTTCATTTCAATGACCTGTGACAATGTTATAGTAAGGGAGATCTCAAATTTTTCCAGTTTTGTTGAACTGTATATTTTAAAAGGGTGAATTTCATGGGACGTGAATTACATCTCAGGTTTTTTTAACCTCAAGAAAATGTAATCATCTGTCTTTCAAAAAATGACCTATTGGAACAGAGAACAATCAAGTAATCATAAACAATGACCGTTACCCAAAGCTGGAATACTTCATACATGAACTGAAGCCCCACAGCAAAATCACCCAGGTGTCAGTGTATTTCGTCTACATAATGATCGCTGGTCTTATGTTATGGGCTTTGCCTTATAATTTCAACAAATACCTGTGAAATTATGCAGAGTATAGTGTACACGATACAATAATATTATACAAAGTTCTTCCCTACAGATCCATGACTAAAGCTTTCCATGAGAAACAAGCACTGGTACACGAACTCCTACAGTTGTATCATGAACATATTATAATTTAAAAGAGTTCCATTGCATTTGGTAAATTCTCCAAATTCTATAGTATAAAATGTCAGTCAATCTTTTCAAAGAGCCTCTCACTTCAGGATACATTTCTTTGATCACCTCTTTCCCAGACGGTCATAACTTAGTCAAAAGGTTCCTTCTGGTCAAAGTTCCTGCTGCTGTGACACGCCGGAGAAGCTGCACAGCAACGTCAACCTGTTTGTCATTAGCTTAATTGAGACAGCCAGCATCGAGGTCCTTACCCTCAGGCTTCTTTCAAGCCCCAACTATGAGCTGAGGCTTTTCAAAGCCACTCACAGTTTTGCTCTTGCAGTAAAAGAAACTCTGCAAATTCAGAAGAGGTGTGCAAAGAGCTTTAACACTTTTCTTGTTAGCCCAGTCCTCAGCACACGTTCCTCCTGAAATCCAACAGTCTCTTTTTATTTTTTTATTTTATTTTTTTTATTTTTTGCAGTACGCAGGCCTCTCACTGTCGTGGCCTCTCCCGTTGCGGAGCACAGGCTCCGGACGCGCAGGCTCAGCGGCCACGGCTCACGGGCCCAGCCGCTCCGCGGCACGTGGGATCTTCCCGGACCGGGGCACGAACCCGCGTCCCCGGCATCGGCAGGCGGACCCTCAACCACTGCGCCACCAGGGAAGCCCCCAACAGTCTCTTTTAAGTGTGGAAAGCACAAGGCCTCCTTCTTGTTCCTACGTGTCACCTGGAGACAAAGCAACCCAGCCTCGTGCTCTGAGGAGGCTGAAATTTGATGTGCGAGGGGCAGATCCCCGAGGACTCGTCTATGATTTCTTGGGTTCAATTAATATAACTATCAATCAGTCGACTATAAAATATTACTGAGAGGCTAGAAAGTGCCAGGAGGACCCCCCTAGCTTGACCAGCACTCCCCGCCTCCTGCCCCCTCCTCAGCCCTCCTCTCCGACCTGTGCACACTACCACCTCCCTCGGGGAAGGAAGAGAAACTGCTGTGATGGGCAAGTCTGGGAGGCAGGCTGCCCCATCCTCCTCTCGCCTCCTCTGGAATTAGCCTCCGAGAGACTGCCCTCCCTGCAAGGCAGCCAGCGGCCATCCAGAGCTGCCTGTCCTTTCCGAAGTCTGTCTGGTCTGTACCCCGGGTTGGGAGGCGCCTGTCCCTGTGTCTGTCTGTCACTCCCAACTCAGGCCAGAAGCAGGGGTGACATTTACGGGGTGCCTGTCCACTTCAGCAGATGAAGGAGGTAAGGAATGTTCTGCCCCCCGTGGAGATGATACTCTAGTAGGGAGCGGCAGAATGCAAACTAGGCAACAGGGTAGTGACTCTCCAAACTTGCTTCCTGATGTCCAAAGAGCTCTCGCTCTCACTTTCTTCAGCCCCTGCTCAGATGTCACCAAATCCACGGGGCCTTCCCTGACCAGCTGTACAAAACAGCCCACCACCCCGCACCCCAGCACAGGAACGCTCCCTGTGTCCTTATCCACCTTTAGTTTTCTCTATACAATGGATCATGATCTGACTCACTTTATGTGGACAGGTTGGTTTGTTTAAAGTCGATCTCCCACACACCCCAGAGCCCCAGAATGGAAGCTCCATGAGGGCAGGGACTGGTTCTCTTCCTACTGGCACAGGCACCTAAAACAGGGCCTGGTGCCAGGGAAGCGCCCAAGAACATCTGCTGAATGAATGAGCACAGGAGTACGTGCTACAAACAAGGTGATGGGAAAGATAACAAGGGCTAGGGTGGCTGCTGCTTTAGAAAAGGGGTTTGGGGAAGGCCTTTCTGAGTCGTTACCATCTGAGTGATAACACAGTGACAGCACAAGAGAAACAGCACAAGAAGCAATCCTTCTGTACCCCTGAGGGTGTCCCCACAGTGCTGGGTAAGCTCCCGCAGGTCTCTGCAAGGGGCTGGCCACCCCAAGAAGGAGAGAGGAGATGGCTACAGGGTCCCATCGGTGCTGAGTCCCCAGAAGTCGGCGGAGTAGAACCGTGTTTTGAGGCTGGACACACAACAACAGACGCAGCAGCAATGGACTCCCTGCACAATACAGCAAGGCTGCGTTTAATTCTTACCGCCCCGTGGGGGATGGGTGTTTAATCCTCATTTTACAGGAGGCCCTGAGAGGCGAGGGGGGTTGCCCACAGTCACCAGCTAGTAACTGGCCACTGGGGTTTAAACTCAGTGCTGTCTCCCTCCCTCGGGACCATGTTGTGCCCAACCCAACAGGTTTAGCAACAGGACAGGCTGAACGTGGGGGTGATGCTAAGCGACACAGGTACCTGGGTGGCAGGGGGCTGTGCCTGTGCCCCCTCTGTGTCCCCTGCATTTGTGCATTCAGGGTCCAACACACAACAGATGCTTAGTCATTCATAGGACTTCGACGTGCACGGTAGGCTCCTGAGGGAGATGACTGGTTGCCTACCCCAAAGCTCCCCCTCCTCTCCTTATTAACTATTTTTAACTGCAACTCTGCTTTGGTTCTTCCTCCACCCTGCGGCTGCAACACAGATGTGATGACTAAAGCTCTAGCAGCCATTCTGGCCCATGAGGACAAGGGCCACTCTGTGGGGATGGTAAAACAGAGCTAGAGGGGCCTAGGACCCTGATGACTCATGAAGCTCCTGTGCCAGCCTGGAACGCCACCTACCTCTGGACTCCATTGAGATGAGAAATAAAGCTCCATCTTGCTTAAGCTACCACTATGTGGGATTTCCAAGGCATATTCTATCAAAATTAATGCAAAAGGAAGCCTTATGGAACACAAGTCTGGATCTAAGTTTTAGAAGGGTGAGATCCCACTGGACAGACAGAATGAGACAATAGATGGCTCGGAAGCAAAGCGAGCAAAGCTCCAGGAGAAGGGACAGCGTCTCCTGCAGCTTAGTGGGGAAAGGCTGGACAAGGAAGCTGAAGCCAGCTGCTGTGAGGCTAGAATGTTGGTATGACCTGGATGACAGTGAGCCAGGAGGCAGGGGGTTCTGAGTGGTGTGATAAAAGCCCCATTTTAACAAGATGAATGAGCCTTCCCCCAAGCCAGCAGAGCCAGGATAGCCTGAATGAAAGGCAAATGCTCCCTGAAGGTCTACTGTGTGTCAGGCATTGTGCTCACAGGGCAGGCTGCACAGAGGCAAGGATGCCTGAGCTGGGTCTGAAGGCAGGCAGGAAAGCACCAGGCCCTCCTGTATCCCTTTTACAGCAGGGACTTCCATACCTGCTGCCACAGCCTCGTACAAATTCAGATTTCCAGGCCCCATCAGGACATTCTGACCCACAGGCTGGGGCAGGGTCCATGAGTCTGTATTTTGAATAACTGTCCCCAGGAGATTCTGATGCAGTTAGTCCACAGACTTATTAAATGAGCTAGAAGCAGCTCCTATCCTGGTACCTTGAACATAACAGGTTTGGATGTTTATTAAATAAGTGAACAAATAATATATTTCCATACTGTTAGGAGATAACAAACCAGTGGATTTTGAAAGACTTTCAATAATAATTCGAAACAAGATTTTTCTGGTTAATAGCTTTTTAGCTAGTGTTTAATTAACCAAAATGTAATCTAAAGTCACTAGTAATATTCCATGATCAATTTCTGCAACCATTTCGGCTCAACCATTTCTGTGTCACTTGAAAATGGCCTGAGAAGAGACCTCTGAGTGTGAGCACGAGTCCTAGGCCAGCTCACTGCAGCCCTGCCCTGCATCCTGCACACCTGGCGGAGTCCCAGATCCCACCCTGAGGGAGGAAGAGATTTCAGGCTGTCTCCAGACAGCCGGGTGGGCCAGGAGCTGCCTTCCTCTTCCCAAGGTGTTCTTACACACTTTAGGGCAAATCTCCCTGGGAGTGGACTGTTCTTTTACCTTATCTTACAAGAGAGAAGTGCTCCTTAAAGGGGGAACATGGTACAAAGAGAAAAACATTGGCCTAGGACTTGAGTCTAGCCCCAGCCTTGTCAGTAACTCCCCAAGTGGCCTTAGGCAAGTTTCCTCACCTGGGTTGCTATATGCTCTGAAGATCCCTTCCAGCTCTGATGCAAATGGGGTGAGAATTTCTAGTGTCATTCTTCCTAATTAATACTGAAAAACTAATTCTCATATAAGATGCACTCCCATATGTAAGACATGATGCTCGCTGCTAGGGATACACTTAAGAGAGGTCAGGGGCTTCCCTGGTGGTGCAGTGGTTGAGAGTCAGCCTGCCGATACAGGGGACACGGGATCGTGCCCCGGTCCGGGAAGATGCCACATGCCGCGGAGCGGCTGGGCCCGTGAGCCATGGCCGCTGAGCCCGCGCGTCCGGAGCCTGTGCTCCGCAATGGGAGAGGCCACAGCAGTGAGAGGCCCACGTACCGCAAAAAAAAAAAAAAAAAAAAAAAAAAAAAA
>RJWK010034064.1:0-22847 GCA_004363435.1 Platanista minor | reverse complement strand
TCATGAGAGTGGGGCCCCATGATGGAATTAGTGTCCCTAAAAGAAGAGGAAGAGAGACCAGAGCTCTTTCTCTCTCCACCAATGTGAGGACACAGTGAGAGGGCAGCCATCTACAAGCCAAGAAGAGGGCTCTCGCCAGGAACTGATTCTGCTGGCATCTTGATATTGGACTTCTCAGGCTGCGGAACTGTGAGAAACAAATTTCTGTTGTTTAAGCCACCCAGTCTGTGGCATTTTGTTATAGCAGCCTGAACTATGACAGTGATTTTTCCCGTTACCCCCTTTTAAAACCTTCCTTCTCTCTCAGCTTCCATCCCCACTCAGCTGACAAGTATTGTAGATTTAAATCCTATAGATTTGCAATGTCTCTCATGTCCATTTTTTCTATTTCTGCCACTTACTAGCTGTATGATTTTGGGCAAGTTACTTAACTTCTATAATGGGGATAATAATAATAATTCTTATTCATAGAGTTTTTATGACACAATATAAAACATTTAGAATGCTGCTTGGCACATAATAGGTACTACTACATGAGTGTTAAATAAATGAATGAAATAAAGTTGGATATAAGGATCTGCATTTAAGGGGAGAAATTCTGGCAGGAGATGAATATTTGTGAGTTATGATCCTATAGGGAGTGATTGAAGTCATGTGAATGATCAAAGAAAGTACGTAATAGAAAAAAACCAGAAGAACCCCTGCTTGGTGGGCTTTTTCTCTTATTTCAACCCGTCAGAATTCTTCAATGACCACATTTCATCAATTCTAAAGTGATTTAATATGTCCTGAAAAGGAATGCCTCTTAAAATCAATGACATGTTGTAATTTAATTATCAGAATTTTTTTTCTTAGTGGGGCATAAAATAGTGGTGTGTCTCTCAATTGACAGCATCCAGATTTAATGAGATATAAGGAGTATGATCTCTCTTCTTTGAACCTTCAAGACATACTAGATGAGCTTCCCCTATAACATTTATTTTAGCTTTCCTATATTAGAGATGTCTGTTGACTACTAGACTGTGAGGTCCCCAAGGATGAAGAAAACCCTGATTCTCCCTTTTGGTTCTCTAAGGACACACTAAACGGTTCTGCCTGCAGAAGGACAACAATAAAAATACTTGAATTAAACTGGATTACAAAGCAGGATATCAATACTTTTAGAATTTCTGATATTTTGCAATTAGCCTCATCACTGTTCCCATCCCTTAACTTGACATGCATAAACTCATTTATTTGCAGATTACTAACATTGCACCTGATTCAAAGCATCTGTCACATGAATTCCACAGGTAGCTGATTATATGAACTATTTCAAGAAAACATATTCTTGTCATTCCTAGGAATTTAAGAGATAGGACCAGAAATCTTACCATAAAGTTATATTGAGAACAGAGTACAATGTTCACACAGATATTAATGATTAACTATGTAATTGTAGTAGATGCTTATTCTTTCTGAGTGATCTCAATTTGCATTGTCTGTTCTTTCTGTTAATGAAGCTTTATTCCTTTCCTTTTTGAGATGTGGGACTTTGGATGGCCCTTACCTGTGTGTTCAGTCTCCCAGGATCCCCAGGGGTCAG
Source organism: Platanista minor (assembly GCA_004363435.1). Lineage (NCBI taxonomy): Eukaryota > Metazoa > Chordata > Mammalia > Artiodactyla > Platanistidae > Platanista > Platanista minor. The sequence continues at coordinate 21,262 of RJWK010034064.1, read as the reverse complement.
TTACATGCTCAGACATGTACTCTTAAGTGAAGTAAAGGGCTCACCTCTCCCCCAAACCTACCCGTTGCACAGAGCAAACTTCAAGCTTTGGCAATGGCCAGGTAAATTCTCTTGGTCTATTCCAGCTGATCTTTCTACCAGCCTTCTCTCTACCACTTCTAGCCCTGCCATCCCATTGCTCAAGCCTTGATTTCACCTCTTACCTTCTGGATCCTCAGATAGCATGAAGTCATTAGCCCTCCTTCTTTCCCAAGGCCTTAGGTTGCTGAAGCAACCTAAGTGTCACAACAGAAAAGAGGAACTTACTTGTCCTCACAATGATTGCTATTTTGTTTCTCTCTGTGGTTCTTCCTGTGCTAGTTGAGGAGTTGCTTTTCAGTCCCACTGAAACTCCTTTTGCCCAGGTGGACAGCCAACTGTATCTCTGTCTAGTTGGTCATCTAGCCCCTGTTTCTTTTTATAGTACAATTGGGCATCATGACCTTGTTCATTAGTGCTCTGTCCTCCTCAGAACTCACCAAAGATTCAGGTACTTCAGGTACTCTTAGTGTTAAGCAAATGGGGATATAGGCATGTAATGGTCACTATGAGAATATGTGACTCCTCAGTCCCATTTACCTTGTCTCATCATCTACAGAGTAGAATTCAAATTTCTTAGCACTGCAACCAATGCCCACCAAGACTCAGACTCATCCTGTCCTTCGAGGCTTACCTCTCAGAACATCCTACACACTGACTCCTCTATGTAGGCCTCCCAAACTCACCATGTACTCAGGCACCCTGCAGACTTTGTTCCTGCTCTTTACTTAAGCCTGGGATTTTCTTACTTCCTTCTTTTTTTTTCTCCAATTCTTTTCTTATTGTGGTAACATACATAGAACATAAAATTTACTGTCTTAACCATTTTCAAATGTACAATTCTGTGGTACTATGTACATTCAAATTGTGCAATCATCACCACCATCCATCTGTAGAACACTCTGTATTCTGTAAAATGGAAATGTTATACCCATTAAACAATAACTCCCCATTTGCCTCTTCCCCCAGCCCCTGGCAACCACCATCTACTTTCTATCTCTATGATTTTGACTTCTCAAAGTACTTCTTCATATGACTGGATTCATACAATATTTGTCCTTTCATGACTGGCTTATTTCACTTAGCATAATGTCCTCAACATCCATGTTGTAGCATGTGTCAGAATTTCCTTCCTTTTAAAGGCTGAATAATAGTCCATAGTATGCATATACCACATTTTGTTTATCTACTCATTTGTCAATGCACATTTGGGTCACCTCCACATTTTAGCTATTGTGAATAATGCTGCTATGAACATGGACGGATGTACAAACATCTCTCTGAGATTCTCTCCCTCCTTTTTGCCCAGTGAAATCCATTCATCATGCCAAGCCTAACTTAAGCAGCACCTACTCCATGAAGTCTCTCAGTTTCCATCTGGAAGTAACTGCCTCTTCCTCTGTTCTTCTACAACTCTTTTCTTGTACTGCTGTATTTACACTTATTCTATTGTGTCTTGAATAATTATTTTTACCTAACCATCTAATTCCCCATAAAATTACATTCTTTGTGGTCAGGAACCCCATCTTCTTATCTCAGTATTCCTTATATTACTCCCCACAATGCTTTGTAATGTTTATTCAGTGAATGACTACATAAAGACAGAGAGTTTGTTTATAGTTAAACAAGTATCATAAGGGTAAATAGTAGACAGAAGCGTAAGTTGAATAACTAGCAACTCTTCCAATTTTGAATTATCTTAAATTAACTAGGAAATCTTGTTAGTTGCAAAAGAAGGCACACTGGTCTGGGAATTAAGAAACTTGAGAGTGTTTGTCTTGATTCTGCCTTGTCTCTTCTCTGGCTTAGTTTCCTCACAGTTGAGATGAGGGGGTTGCTCTAGCTCAGTATTTCCCAGACCATCTTGATTTTTGCAATATCTGCACAATACCTGTGCTTTATTTGTTTATTAGTTATCTTCAAATCAACCCAGGCCTAACATTACTACCAACTTTAGCCTTATCCTAAATAAGGATATCTGTGAAATTGTAGTTTCATTGTATTAGCTATACTTTGTTTCCAACACAAATTAAAATAAATATAACTATAAAAATAAAAAAACACTGTGTACCATTAAAATAATTTCTTATGCCTGTAGTGGCACATGGACCACGCTTTACAAGGTGTCGGCCTAAACTCTCCCTGAGCTCCCTCCAAGCTCTGTCTTCTCTGGGGACGTCATGTCATGCCCCTCTTGAGCCATTTAGCAAAATGCATTAAATGAATCTTTAGGAAGGATTCAGCATTAGCCCCAGGAAATGGAATGTAACTTAATAAGACTTCCAGCACCTCTAATGCCTGGGATTCCACACTTTATGTCTCCCCTCTGAGCGGTGCTGTTTGCACATTCTACCTTTTCTGCCGCTTCCCCTTTCCTGCAGGACCCTGTCTGTGTTTGCCTGCCCAGATCTCTCCTCCGAGGGCTGTTTATGTTTGCACACCCAGCTTGTCCTGTGGACTTGTCTAACTAAACTCCCCTTTGAGGGCTGTATATTTTGGCACAGTCTAGCTCTCTAAGGGATTCTTTTGTCCATTAACACCTCTTGTCTTGCAGATATACCAGTCTTTGCTGCTCTCGCCTCAGGCAAATAAGTCCTTACTATTCTGTTCTTAAAGATTCTTATGCGCATTTCCATTTATTTTCTATACTTTCTACAATGAGCTTGTATAAAATTTATAATAAAAAACTATAAATTTTAGTTTTTAAAAATGTGAAGAGGGAAAAGTGAAGGGGACATCTGGTTGCAGATGATGTAATAAAGGCATTTTAACTTCATTACCCTCCCTCAAAACCCACCGGCAAAAACAGAGTGAAAAGCAGCATTAAGAAAAAGGCCCATAATCAACGAAACAAGGAAACAACCACAATAATTCATCATTAGCACCATATACCATAATGAGCATCCTTACAAATGTTAGGCTGGTTTGCTTGAGGTAGAATAGAGTCACAGTCTTGAAAGTACATTCTTGTGAGCACTAAGAAATCTAAGGGCACAGGTGGGCCACCAGAGAAATGGAGACTGTTCCTACTAGGGACTTAGCTCCCTAACCAGAAAAGACTGAGTGAATAATAAACCATGCTGATTTCTCACTTTTATTGTTTACCACATGTGCTTCTAGCCAAAAGAGACTGGTGATGATAATGGGAACGGTGAGTTTACCAGATATTAACAGAGTCTAGGTCTAAAGGAATTTATTGTGAGCTACACTGACCCCTGGGATGCAGAGAACAGAGGAAGGAGCATACTTCCAGAGCAAAGGAACTATGAACTTGGCAGAAGGAGGTATGAACAACGAATCCCAATAGTAATGGGATCACCCCCATAAACATACTTCTTCAGGAAAGAGATGGCCCCAATCAAAGATGAGTAATAATCAGAATAGGAGAAATAAAATTGTCATTATTTGCTGATAATATTGTGTATGTAGAAAACATCCAAAAGAATCTACAAACTATTAGAATTAAGTGAATTTTAGCAAGATCACTAGATATAAGGTCAACATACAAAAATCAATTTGATTGCTATATACTAGTAACAACTACATGGAAAAAACTTTATAAAAGATATAACTTAAACAAATATCAAATATCTAGGAATATATCTAATGAAATATTAGGCCTCTACCCTGAAAACTGAAATTATTGAGAGGAACTAAGAAATCTAAATAAATGAAGAGATATACCATAGCAATGGAATGCAAGACACACCATTGAAAAGATGTTAATTCTCCCTAAATTAAACTACAGATATAATGCAACTTCTATCAAAACTTCAGCAGGTATAACTGAATCACTTTGCTGAGCACCTGAAACTAACACAACATTGTTAATCAACTATGCTCCAATATAAAATAAAAATTAAAAAAAATATTGATTTTATTACATTTCAACCCTTGCATAGATGTTATTTAAAAAAAAACAAAAAACAAAAAAAAATCTTCAGGAGGTTCTTTTGCAGAAATTAACAAGCTGGCTTTAAACTTCACATGAAAAAGACCAAATGCAAGGGGCCAAAAATATCTAAAGTAACCTTGAAGAAGAAAAACAAAGCTGGAAGAGACACCATTAGATATGAAGGCTTATTACAAAGCTATAGTAATTAAGACACTGAGGTTTTGGTGCAAGAATAGACAAAGTAACAAATGAAATGTAATACAGAATCCAGAAACAGACCCTCACATATATGATAACCTGATTTATGACAAAGGCAACACTGCAGAGCATTGGGAAAAGGATGATCTTTTTTAGTAAATGGTGTTGAGACAATTGGATATCCATCTGGAAAAATACTTACTGACCCTACCTTATATCATACAATAAAACAATTCCAGATGGACTGCAGAGTTAAATATGAAAGGTAAAACAATAAAGCTTTTAGAGGAAACATAGGATAACATCTTTGTGACAGTGAAGTCTCCAAATATTTCTTAAACGAGACACAAACAATTCTGAACATAAAGAGAAAATTGATAAATTGGATGATGCTAAAGTTAAGAACTTGTGTTTATCAAAAGACACTCAGGAGTGAAAAGGCAGGTGACTGAGTGGGAGAAGATACTCAGAGTACATTTATCTCTCAAAGGATTCACATCCAGAATATAGAAAGAAAAGGATAGATAACTCAATAGAAAAATGAGAAAATAACTTGAACAGTCACCTCATAAAATAGGCTATCTAAATGGTCAGTGAACAAAGGAAAAGGTTTTCAACTTCAATATCCATCAGGGTGATATAAATAAAAACCACAATGCAATACCACTACACATGCATGAGAATGGCTAAAATGAAAAAAAAAATCACGGTTGACAAGGTTGTGGAGAAACTGGAACTTTCAAACATTGCTGGTGAGAATGTAAATCTATACAAACACTCTGGAAGTAACTACTAAAGCTGAACATATACCTATTTTATGACCGTTATACTTCATTCCTAGGTATATACTCAGTAGAAATGTGCACATATGTTTACCAAAAGACCTCTACTAGATGTTCCTAGTAGCACTGTGTGTAGTAGTTAAAACACTGAAACTAAATGTCCTTCAGCAGTAGAACAGATGTATAAGTTGTGGCACAGTCACATGGTGGGATATTATACAGCTGAGAATGAGCAATCTACAACTACACCCTCAAGCATAATGTTGAATGAAAGAACCTAGCCACACAAAAAATGAACTACTACATGATTCCATTTATATAGCATATAAAACTGGCAAAATTATTCTGTAATATTGGAAGTCAAGAGACAGTAAGCACTGGAAGGGAGCATCTGAGGCATGTTTCCGATAATATTCTGATACTTGATCAGGGTACTGGTTACATGGATGTGTTTGGTTTGTGAAAATTCACTTAGGATATGTGTACATTTCTGTATATACATATATGTGTGTGTGTGTGTGTGTGTGTGTGTGTGTGTGTGTGTGTATATATACATATATATATAATGTTCCAGTAAAAAGTTTTAAGAACTCTAATTAGTTTCTAATATTTCACAAACAGGAGATTTTACCAAAAATACATATTTCTGGCTTCTCTTGAAAACATTTCAAGATCTATCCATGGTGGCTCACCTGCAAGAACCCACTGTGGCTGAGCAGAGGCTGTGCCCATCACAGAAGGTTCACATTGCTCCCCACTCACCTCACACATCCATGCTCCCTGTCCAGCCTCTGCAGGCATCTGAGTTTATCCCTGAGATTAAAAGCCATTCTGTCAGTTGGTTCTTTAGCTCAAGTCTGAGCCCTAGGATAGAGCTCCCTCTTCGCCCTGAATACTCCCTTCTCCTCTGCCCACTTGTGCTCTCCACCACCAATCTCCACTCCCAGCTGACTATACCTTAGCATACCTCTTATCATCTCACTTGAAGCCTCCTCTCCTGGCCTGCACTGGCACTTATCTGATTATGTGCAGCTTCCCACCCCCCAACTCCTTTCTTGCTCCCCTTATCCACATCTCTATTTCATTGTCATCCATCCACTGATTCAACAAACATTTATTGAATACCTATTACATGCCGGACCCTATATCAGGGACAGGTGAATTAAGAGACAGTCTTTGCCCCTGATAGGCCTACCCTCTGATGAGAAATAAATACAACCTGTTAGTGTTGTTATGCAGGAAAAGCATTATATGTATCCTGGAAAGTTTGAGATTAATTCTGTCTGGGAAGGAGGGTGTGGAGATTTTGGAGAGTACTTGTGGAAAAGACAGTTTGTGATCTGAGCTTTGAAGAACTGGCAGTTATTTGGCTACACAGAGACTAAAGGAGATAATTCCAGACAAAGGCTAGATTCTGGTTTCATTTGGGAGAGAGTAAGTACCCTAGAGGTACTGAAGGGGAGCAATGGGAAGTAAGATTGGAAAATAAAGCTGGGGTCAGACCTTGAAGAGTCATGGATGTCTCACTAAGGACTTCATTTTATAGGTAGTTCAGACTATTGAAAGGTTTTGAAAAATGGAATGCAGAGCTGGGGTTTATAAAGAATCTGTTTCATCCATGCTCACTTCTCTCGTTCTCTCTTAAATCTCTTGGGCACCGCTGAAGCTCTACCTATCATTACTCCCAATTGCATCCCTAAATATCCTTGAAAGTCTCCTCCCCCAACCACCACAGCAGTCCTAGGTACTGGGAATGATAGTCACAACTTGCTTCTTTCTCCCTATTCCTTTGCTAGTGAGACTGTAGTCTCCTAAAGTATGAGGTCATGTGCTACCTTCTTCTCCCAGCCAGTTTTCATTGGGATAAAGAGCAAGCAGAGGAAGGAACGAAGCCACACAGGATTTGTCTCTGCCCTGAGATGCACCTCACAGGTGGTCCTGGGCCCTGCCCCTTTCTTTGGGGCCTCCTGATAAGCCCTGAGCAGCCTGAGACCAAAGCCTAGTCCTGTCCCCATGTAGGGTCCACCTTCCTCTTTGCTTCTCAGGCCTTTTCTTCTCTACTGAGTGCATTTTCTTGGTCCACCTCAGGAGAACTTCACCTCCCTGAGAACACTCCTACTACAACTCCTTCAAAACTGAACAGCCATTTACAGCATACTAAGCACCTGATCCCAGTGGAGCCTCACAGACACCTTTCAAGAGAGCTTGGAAAGGCAGTGAGTAGATCTTTTAACTTCAAATCCATTGGTCTTTTCTTGTATATATTAGATACACACACAAAAAATTGTAATATGAACAAATTATTCAATGTATACTTTAATCTCTCTTGAGGATGAGTTTCTTATTTTTTATTCTATTTTTCTCTTTGTTATTCAATTTTATAAGAGGCTTGACATGGAACATCTAATTTTAAGATAATTTTCTGTGCTCCAACTATCATATAAGTGGTTCCGGGGGTCCTGGCTTTTTAAAAAATTAAAAGGATACATGTGTTCCTCAAAAGTTTACACGTAGAGTTACCATATGACCCAGCAATTCCACTCCTACATATATGCCTAAGAGAAACATGAAAACATATGTGCACACAAAAAACTTGTACAAAAACATTCATAATAGACAAAAAATTGGACACAAACGTTCATCGACTGTTGGGTGGATAAGTAAAATGTGATATATCCATATAATGGAATATTATTTCACAATAAAAAGAAATAAAGTACAAATACATGTTACAAATTTATGGACCTTGAAAACACTATGCTAAGTGAAAGAAGCAATTAACAAAAGGCCATATATTGTATGATCAAATCTATATGAAATGTCCGTAATGGGTACTTGTCCATAATAGGTTCCTGAGTCAGAATCTTGCTTCTGCCTCTAACTTGCTATGAGGCCTGGGCAAACTCCTTAACCTCTCTAAGCCCTCACTTTCCTTAACTGTGAAATGTAAATGCGATACCTACTTTCCATGATGTCATGAGGATTAAATGTCAGGAGGATTAAACACAATTTTTCTTCATTTATTCCTCAGCAAAGACCAGTCTGTTTCGCTCAGTTGCAAGGCAGTCCGATCTCACCAGTAACCAGCCCAGATAGACTAGAAGCTAACTGGTACTATTGTCTCCACTTCATTTAAACGGAAGCGTTCTATCTGTCGGGGAAGTTTGCAGTACAGTAGTGAAGAGCATAGGCTGTGGATCCAAACCTCCTGGGACAAATTGTGACTCTGCCATTAACTTGAGCAAGTTCCTTATCTCTCTGTGACATGGAACATCTAATTTTAAGTTTTCTTATATGTAACTATGATTAATAGTAGTACTAAATTCATGGGGTTTTTTGAGGATGAAATGTGTTAATATCTGTACAGTACCTGGCACGTTGTTAATTATTACAATATTTTTACCCAAGTAGTAGTCTGCATTCTTATTTCAAATGTTTAGTTGTCCAAGAATTTGTTAATTTCCAAACCTACAGTATCTCTTTTCCACAATCTGAGGCAGAGTGTCACTGGCTCTAAACTCATAATGGTTGCTTATACACATCCACTAGCCCATAGCACAGAGAAATTTTTGTTTGGCAAACTGAGTAGTTAAGAATGTTGTTTACATTAATTTTATTACCTACGTTCCTTCAGGGGGCAGGGCAAGGCAGTTTAGTTAAACCAAACCAAACAAAGCATTTTAGGGGTTTATAAATGAGTACTTATTTGCAGTTGTTCTAAATCATCCCAGCCAGGCATGTTTTAAATATTTCCAAGGAAGAGACTTCACAAACTCTCTTAGTAACCTGTCTTAATGCTTCTAACCTACATTGAATGTCTTTTGAAAATCTAATGTTTGGGGAGACTCAACAATTATCATCCAAACTGGGACATTTTTAAGGGTATTAATAATTACAACAGGAAAAGGTGGTGCAATTCTGGGCAAACGGCTGGGCATTCCAGTCACCCCACTAATGGCAGTCCCTCCCATTATGAGTGCTGCCCACATCATTTTACTTGATATTCAGTGGAGCAGAACAACTGGTTCTCATGGTCTATGTAACAGCCTTACATTCATAAGCCTTTCCTTTTTTGTCAATTTGTGGAATGGAAAAATAGGAAGCAGAAAACCTAAGTAGGAAAACTGGAAGAATTTTTTTCATTGTTGTCTTCCCACTAGATGATGATGATGATGATACTTACAGAGCACTTAATATATACCAGACACTCTTGTGAGAGCTTTACATGTATTATTTTATTTAACCTTCACAAAGCTTATAATATCATCATCATCATCATCATCATCCTTGTTTTTGCAGGTGAAGAAATGGGCCACAGAGAGAGGGAACGTCTTACCCAAGGGCATGCATCCAGGATCTGCCCCTAACAGGAGTCTAGAGGCTGGGCTTTTAACAAAGACACTCAGCTCCAGGCCTCTGCAAGATCCCGGAAGGTCAAAGATTTTTGCTTCAGTGCCCTACCCTGACTGGCTATACTAGTCCAGTGAGTGGATTCAGTTCTCTCCTTCTTGAGCTGGGACTCAGAAGGGTCTAAGCTAGAGGCTCTCCCATGGAAGCGAGGTGACTTAGTCCCTGTGGCTCCAGAGGGAAGAGGAAAAATGGGAAGAAAAGTGGGTGAGAATTATAGGAAGTCAAATTCAGCCCTTTTTGAAAGAGATCTTTCCCCTCATTACAGTTATCTTAGACTAGACTCAGCTGCCCAAGGAAGTAGTGAATTCTATTGTACATGACAAAATGCATGAAAGTGCATAGTGAATTCTATTGTACATAAAACAGGGGTAGATGGTCTGCTTCTTGTGGCCATTTCCCCATAATGATGATTCCCAGGAATCTGCATTTTTAACAAGTTTCCTTGCTGACTCTGACACAGGTAGCCAAGCAAAACTGCTGTAAAGGGGTTCCTGTCTGGAGTGTGAGAGGAGATGAGGTGGAAGGCAGGGGTGAGGGGAGAGAGTGGGGCTGATACACATCCCTTCTGAGCTGAACCATACGGTTTGGGTGAACTTTACTCTTTTAGTCTCTCTAATATTAATCTTCTTTTTGGATGTTTATTCCTTGGTTTCCTGACAGAGAATGCTTGAGTGACATATGAGGTGAGAGATCTGGGGTGTAATAATACCATGTCATGGAAACACTCATAAAGCCATGACCCTACTGCACATGAATTCTCTGTGGGGTTTGCACAGGTATTAAATGTTCTGTGGTTGGCTTTTGGAAGGCTGCTCTATCCTGACACCAGGATTTCTAAGCTGGCCTGGAGGGAAGCAGGCCTGCAGCTTCCTGGTGTTTGGAGCAGATGGGGAAAGAGTCTGAAATATTCCTTGTCATCACCTCCAGCTGACAGACCACAGGCAAAGGAGGCAACAGGGAGAAGTCAGACCAGTTGATCTGGGAGAAAAGAGAAATCAATGGTGATGCCTTGTGAATGTTTCCTTCTTTGTGTTCCTCTCCAAATGGATGGGGTGTAAGTGTGAGTGTGTGTGTGTACAAAATTGTGTAGCACTTGTGTCTAGTTGGAGACAGTAATAAATCAGGAGCTACAAACACCACTAGCCACCTCCTGCAGGCCCTGTCAAAGAAACAGGCCTTCACAAGCACAACTGAACAGGCAGGATCCCCAGTACTATGGCCCCACCACATGGGATGAAAATCACACATCTGGGATCTAGCATGCCAGATGTGCAAAGGGCTAACACAGAAAGGACACGGCTGGGAAGATCACATCACTCTCAAAAACATGAGTGAGGGGTTCAAAGATTTTTCTAACCTTAGTCACCACAGTGCTTTTATTAGTCTTGGGTAGTAGACTTTTTCTTATACCTTGGTTCTCTGTCCTGGGGAGTCAAGAGGGTTGCATAAGGACGTTGACCCCACTAAGGCAGTGACAGTAAAGACCTAGAGGCTAAATGAGTCCTGGTTGGAGTCCTGGGTTTGAAATACACTCTGGCACCTGTCAGGTATACGATTCTAAGCAAGTTACTTTAACTCTATGAGCTGCAGTTTGTTAATCTCTCAAAAAGAGGGATAGCCATTTCAATTTCATAGGGCTGTTGTGAGGATTAATTACCTCTGGGAGATAACTCAGAGATGGTCCCTAGTTCAGGCCTGGCACTTAGCAGCACCAGGGCAGAAAGGTGGAGATGAGCACGCACAACGGCTCCAGGGAGGGGGCACAGCAATAGGGAAATAACTTCCTGTTCAGGTGAGCCCCGGAAGGTCTACGGGGCAAGAGCAGGTGCACGATTGTCCTATCAGATTCTTGCATTACCAGGGCTGCTGGGGAAGTGCTGCCTTGCTCTCTGCTCCACAATCTTAACCCAAGTTGGCTTTTCCTTCCCTCGGGGCCCAACAGCTCCCTTTCTCTCCCCGGGTTCTTGTACCTGTCCCTCCTTTCTGGGCTCCAGTGCTCCAGGCCCTTTCCTCTTCATCCCTGCAGCCTGGTCACATCAGGATGTTTTTCCCTAGAGCAGCTGTGACATGGGACTCAAAGATTAATGAGAGTCATTCGAGGTTTCTATCCAGCTAAGAAAGAGAGAATTCCTGGCAATCAGAACCTCCATTCTCATTGTGTTCATGAGTTTTAAATTAAAATAGGTCAATCTACTGCTCATGGGTATGGGGTTTCTTTTTGAGGTAATGAAAATGTTCTAAAATTAGAGAGTGGTGATGGTTGCATAACTCTGTGAATATACTAAAACCACTGAATTGTACACTTTAAAGTGAATTTTCTGCTACATGAGTTATATCTCAATAAAGCTGTTATAAATAAAATAGTTCAGACTATCTAGCTTTCCATTCCTCTTTCTCTAGTTTTAATTGAAATATAAATTATAATCTAATTATAAAATTAAATTACAAATTTAAATTATAAAATACAAATTTAATTAAATTATAAAGAGCCATAACGTACCATGTAGCATTTTGAACCAAGATTAAAATACTACCTCTACTCTTGCAAGTATATATTCCTTCTCATTCTCTCTCTCTCCTCCTCCTCAAGTACCATGTACCTGTCAAAATTCAATTCATCTTTCCAAATTTATCCCAGAAAGCCTTTCCTGGTCTCCACCAGCAAGTCTCCTCTCTCTAATCATGTATAAAACCTGTGCTTGGTTACTCCTGTCTGGTCCGCATGGAACCAGGCTCTGAGGTGTAAAGATGAGGAGGTGAAGGAGGATATTAACAGGACCACTCTTGGAGACTCCTCCACCCAGAAGTCTCTCCCATTCACTTCTTCCGGGAGAGCTCCAATCTCCGGCTGAGACCTGGGCTGATGCCCAGAAGACTTTCCTGCTTCCTGGATTCTCCTACTCCACTGACTCCCAAAGAGCTGCTGCAAAAGAAGCTTTCTCAAACACCTCTTCCATTGACTTTCCTCTCTGAATTGAGAGCCCAACATGGTCCCAATTGCTAATTGAGTCCATCTAAGTGCTAAGAAGCCTTCTCTGGACCAGCTGTTTTATATTTCACTGGCATCTACTGCCACTTCCCAATATACCCACTTGTTGTCTCAAAGGGTTTTTCCTGGCAGGCGGAATCCTTTCTCCAAGCTGCCCCTTCTTTGACCCTCAACTCTTTCCAAAGCCAATTCTGAATATTCCTTCTCCTTGAAGGAAGTCCTCCCTTAAGGAGCCTTATTCCACACTTACCTGATCTTTCTTTGTTCAGCTTATGGTCCATTATTTTTCTCTAGCTGGTCATGTTTATGTGGCATGGCTTCTATCACTTTAATGCCCTCACCACACAGTAAGATACACTGTCCCCAGTAGGTATTTGAATGAATGGTTGCTGACTTGACTTTTCTTCTTTAAGAAATATGTCCTGGCTGCTTCAGAGCTCTCCCTCTGGACTATGAGAAAGTTTGGTTTGCTTTTTAATTAATAATTAGCTCTTAATTGTCCATGTGCTAAGAACAGGAAGCCAACAGTTAGTGGTCACCTGGTAGTTGGTTTCATTGTTTTGTCTGCTCAGCCCCCATCTACCAATTCCCTTAATTTTTCCATTAAAACAGAGCCATCTGATGGTTACTATAGAAGCAGCCCTTTGTACAATGTGACCCTGTGGCCAAAGATGAGGGGTCCAGGGGTAGACAACTAACCAGTATTGGTCAACTTGATCTTGACCAAACTGTACCTTGGATCTTCTGACTTGAAGTTTGAGGCTTGAAATAATCTATCCTGCGTAATTTAATAAATACTATTCCTTCCCAGATTCTGTTTTCAGTTGTATAGTATTAATTACTGTATGTTTAAAGTTCTTGGTACTGTACAGTATAAAATCTCAAGTATATAAATCTAATGAAATATGCTTATTGTGGCCTCATTGAGGGCAGCAGGAATATACAACTCTCTTTTAAAAATATAATTCAGGCAAATAAAGGCATTAAGTTATCCTAGTGCAATGGAAGATTTATTATCTAAACTTGGAAAACTCAGGAAATACCAGAGGCAGACTCCAGGAGAAATATTTCTAGAAAAGAAAGTAGAAGAGACCTAATGCATGTCACTGCTTGATCCATTTGCTGCCTGATACAATAATCCTGTGGATTAAGCATGGGATCATGTTCCAGAGACTCTAGCCCTGTACCTTGCACAAAGGAGACCAATATTTAATGAATGATTGTTGAACGGGTTTCAAAGGAGTAAAATAATTTTACATTTTTAAAAGCATTTATCTTGAGGTCACTGACCAATAAAACTACATTATCTCTGTTACAAAAGGAGACATTGAGGAACAATTGAGGAACTGACTCGTGTCTCCTAACGTGTCCATAGTAGACCTAGGAGTGAATTCAAGATTTACTTACTCCAGAGACCTGACTCCAGTTTTGAAGCTAAAATGTTCATGGACCGCTGACTTATTTCATGAGATGAAGAAATTACAAGCAGAATAGAGGGCATTCCAAAGTCCCTCTAAAACAAAGTTATATAAAATATCTCACACAAAATAATTGGTAGGCAAGAGAGGGTCCTCAAGTCCAGCCTGATTCATTTCTGGCACTGGCAGTTAGGCCAGCCTTATTTTCAAAGCTGTCTGTCTCACAAGGACTTTTATCTATCTATTCTGAGCTCCAAGTCCTGAAGTTTTAATCCAGAGGAAGAAGATTCCTTTAATCCTTTTCCATTCTTATCTGGCCTTACATCTAATTTCAAAACGAAACTACTTTCCAAATACAGTAGTATCTCCTTTCCATTGAGGCAAGACACTTTAGTGGATGATTTTTCTTTTTGTCTTGAGATAGCATCTGTGTGTTCCAGAGGTCAGTTTTATTTGTTTCTATGAACATGTAACCATATCTCAATGTGCATCATTCTGCTTTGGCCATCCTCTAATTTTCTCTCCTTCCTAATCAGATCCACACATGCTCATGTGCATTAGAGAGGACTGGGGTTGGGTTTCTTCCTTCTGAAGGTACTTTGTTAACTCCTGTACCTATCATTTGCATCCTGCCAACTGCATCCTCCCTATCTCTCCACTTTTCTGCTTTCTTGAGAGTGAATTTACCTTCCACGACTAATGCAATCTGTAGGCAGCCTTCATGCTGATTCCACAGATTTTAATTTCCTAAGATTCCCCTTTAGACTCTTCTTAACATCCTCTTTTTTTAAAAAAAAAAATCCCCTTCTCAGAGTTAGTCAGAGGCTCCACCTGGCCTCCTGTGTGAACCCGATAGGGAGCTCGTGCCTCAGGTAGTACATGGCCATGCTCAGACAAGGCCTGCACAGACGATGTAAGGCAGAAGGTACTAAGAGTACATTTCCACTGACACGTACCAGGAGCCAACTGTGTGTGGAGCCAACTGTGCGAGAGGTGGTGAATGAGACAGGGATTAATCGAGTAAGCCCTCTGACCTCGTGTTCTCAGGTCCTTAGCATGATATTCAAGGCTAAAATCCATGGAAGACAGCATATGTAGTAGAAGGGGGATAAGGCTTTGGGGCACTAGGTCTGCATGACTTCGGGCTATAGCTACTTAACCTTATTTTCCCCAGTTGTGAAAGGAGATGATACCTTTGTCATAGGGTTTCTTGTGAGAATTTACTAGTGCGAGTGGTATATACTAGGCATTCAACATACGCTGATTGATTATTTAATGTTTTCTAATATAATAGCAGTGTTTACTATTAGTGCCCAGAGTCAGCAATACAAAATCTGAAACCTACTTCTATTGTAGAAAAGCCTTCACAGAAAGGCCTTTAGTACAGAGCAGAGAGAAACTGCTCCAGCCTCGTTGGTAAGCCTAACTGTTGAGCCTGGCATATAGAACATCTTTGTACTCCTAAGGAAAGGGCCCATTTTTACCATGAGGCATTGAAGAACTCTTTGGAGAGCCCACTCTGGGACGTACTGTCTATTGCTCAGGCCCACAAGGATGAAGAGGAGGACACTGAGTTTGCTGCCTTCCATTTTAGACTCACAAGGGATATGGGGTGAGAGCAAGTCTCCCGCTTGACTCCTGCTCTTAGGGTAGATGATGGGAACTACCAGGAGCTCTGCACTGCTCAGCCCGTTTACCCCTCCTCACTTCTTCACAAAGGTCACAGGTCACATAGGTCATGGCTCAAACCTAAAAACCTTTAACTGCTAAAGAGACTAGGCTTATCACAGAACATGCTACCTGCATAGACGAGGAGCTGAGGTTAAAAACCACCAGCACCAGGGCTTCCCTGGTGGCGCAGTGGTTGAGAGCCCACCTGCCGATGCAGGGGACACGGGTTCGTGCCCCGGTCCGGGAAGATCCCACATGCCGCGGAGTGGCTGGGCCCGTGAGCCACGGCCGCTGAGCCTGCGCGTCCGGAGCCTGTGCTCCGCAACGGGAGAGGCCACGACAGTGAGAGGCCCGCGTACCGCAAAAAAAAAAAAAAAAAAAAAACCACCAGCACCAGTAAGCAGTCCTTGGAGACAGCCTCTGATTCAATCAGGCCTGAAGAAGCATATCTGATGAGATTATTAATATATTTCTTTTTCTTTTATATAGCTTTATTGAGATATAATGCATATACCATATAATTCACCAATTAATGTGTACAATTCAATGGCTTTTGGTATATTCATAGAGTTGTGTGTCCATCAACACAATCAATTTTAGAATATTTCATTACCCTGAAAAGAAAGCCTGTACCCCTCAGCCATCACTTCCCAACATTGCTTTCCCTCCCACCCCCAGCCAGGAAACCACTAATCTACTTTCTGCCTCTATAGATTTGCCTATTCTGGATATTTCATATAAACAGAATCATACAATACATGGTCCTTTGTGACTGGTTTCTTTCACTTAGCACTACTTTATTTCTTGAAGGCAGAAGTAACGTCAGTTTGTCAGAAGGGAAATTGCTAAATAAAGCAGAGTGCAGCCATACTGTGGATTACTGTAGCACTTTAAAACATTAGGTAGATCTACATATATTAATAAAGGTCTCCAGTATATGCACATACATATTAAATCTGGAAAAATACACATCAAAATGATAAAAGTGGAAACCTCCAAGGAGAAAGAGATGGGAATAAGACTGGGGATGGAATACAAAGAAGGCTCCTCTTATTTGGAATATATTAATTTTTTTCAAGGATAGTATTCAAGCATTACTTTTATAATTAAGAATTAATCAAAAAGAGAACATTAGATTTCTAGTTTCCAGTTCTACATGTAAGGAGCTTGGAAGTCGCCATCCCACCCTAACTATGAGTAAAAAGCTGAATGGGCTGAGAAATCAACAACTCTTCTTGGATATATAAGAGAGGGGAGGACACAGTGCACACTACTGCTCCAAAGATTGGAGAGTCAGACAGGCAAATACAGGTCATTACCGCTAACTGGAGTAGAGACCTGGGAATGGAAACCATCTTGGGAACCAGTGCCTTGGCAGGGAAGCCTGAACTGTAACTGACTCTGAGAGTTTAAAACTCTAGGGGGTAGCACTGACATATATACACTACCAAATGTAAAACAGATAGCTAGTGGGAAGCAGCCGCATAGCACAGGAAGATCAGCTCAGTGTTTTGTGACCACCTAGAGGGGTGGGATAGGGAGGGTGGGAGGGAGGTGCAAGAGAGAGGGGAT
This sequence comes from Platanista minor, assembly GCA_004363435.1. Taxonomy (NCBI): domain Eukaryota; kingdom Metazoa; phylum Chordata; class Mammalia; order Artiodactyla; family Platanistidae; genus Platanista; species Platanista minor. Next base: position 4,249 of record RJWK010034064.1, on the reverse strand, counting down.
ATGGGGATATATGGATACATATAGCTGATTCACTTTCGTATACAGCAGAAACTAACACAACATTGTGAAGCAACTATACTTCAATAAAGATGTAAAAACAAAAATTAAAAAACAAAAACAAAACTCCATGGGGTCCCAGTCACGGCTCCCCCCTCCTCACCCCGAGTACTGTGTGATTTACCACCAGGAGCTCGACCAGGTTCCCACAGTAAATAATGGAGAAAAATCCCTCATGCTTCCAGCAGGAGGAGGAGAAAAGGAACCATACTGAAATAGAGCAGAGTACACCGTTGTTCTGAACAAGGCCTACCCTCAGGGGAAACTAGTTAACCAGTGCCTAATCTATTATCAGAGCCAGTATTATCAGAGCCGAAATGACCTGGGGAAGGGAAATACCCAACTCTAACCCACTCTGGGCATCCTGTCCCACCTAAGGGGAGGAGAAAAAAAATTGAGAAACATTGTGAAGTTCACAGTCCAGAAGCACACGCTCACTAAAAGACTGAGACCTAATAGTGGCACTACAGAATTTTTCCCCTTCACCCATACCTCACCACCACATTGCTTAAGTCCTATATACAGCAGTTCCTTTTACTCAGTACATCATGTCCAGCTATCAATAAAAAATTACAAGGAGTACCAAAAAGCAAAAAACACAAGAGACTGAGTAAGCATCAGAATCAGACACAGCAGGGATGTTGGAAATTATTAGGCCAGGAATTTCAAACAACTATGATTAATGTACTGGGGGCTCTAACAGATAAAGTAGACAGCATGCAAGAATAGACAGCAATGTAAGTAGAGAGATGGAAATCCCAAAAAAGAACCAAAAAGAAATGCTAGGGATCAAAAACACTGTAACAAGAAATGAAGAATACCATTGATGGGCTTGCTAGTAGACTGGGCCTAGCAGAGGAAAGAATCTCTGAGCTAGAGGGTATCTCAAAAGAATCCTCAAAAACTGAAAAGCAAAGAGAACAAAAACTGGAAAAGAGAATGTTAGAAATGAGAGAGAGAGAAGTGGGAGCTTTCCTTGGAAAGACTCAGAATCTGGACAGTAAGTCATAGGTGCACTGATGCATCCTGAAGAACTTGGAACCATAGACCCATTCAGCTGACCCAATGTGCAGACAACTCCTAGGATAAGATTCAGAACCCAGAGCAAAGCCCAGAATGAGATGCTCTCCTTTGAGCATGGGAGTCAGGAACAAGGTCTATTTCAACCTCAGGATAATCCCAAGTTGTCCTCAGTTTTCTACTAATTTAAAGGGAAGTGGGAGACTGGGGACTGTGAGCATTGAGAGAAACCACCAAGATTCAGGAAATACAAGAGGGGAAGGAACTCATATCCCAGGACAGTTACACAGAAACCAGGATCCAATTTCTAGAACCTTGGGAACTACCTCAACCTCAGGAGTCTCCACAGAGATTAGTGGAATCGCTCTTAAAACAAAAAGAGGAAGGGAACTTTTTTCTTTTCTTTTTTATTTTTTAACTGTTTTCTGGGATAGGAAAAAAAGAAGCTGGGCAGGTTAGTTCTGCAGCTAGTAGTAGGGAAAAACAGGCTGAGCAGGCTTGACAAGGAAAAGACCTCAGATAGGATCCTGGGTTTAAGCAGCTAATTATGTATGGATCATGAAAAGAATTTAGGTTTGTTGTCAATAGACTCTGATGTTGCTCAAGACCTAAGCATAACTGAATTTGCTTATGTAATAACCTTAGAAGGGATGTCTGCTATCTCCCTACCTGTGGACAGAATACAGGTCACCACATGATGGGTGGTCCGTGGTGGGTCTTAGGCAGAAGAGAGACGAATTGGAGTGTCACATAAAAAGAGATAAGACAGAACTCATCTATTTTAACAGACGCCCAGATAGGTAAAATCATTTGCCTGAAGCGAAATGTTGAATTTGTAGCAGCAGCAGTCATAGTAACATTGATGATAGATCATTAATTATATTTATAGAACATAATTTTAATAAAATATTAAAATATATAAAATATAACATATAATCAGTTGACCCCTGAACAATGCAGGGGTTAGGGGTGTCAACCCTCCATGCAGTCAAAAATCCATGTGTAACTCATAGCTGGCCCTCCTTATATGCACTTTGTCCATACCTGTGGTTCTGCATCAACAGATTCAACCAACTGCGTATCATGCGTGTACTACTGTCGTACTTACTATTGAAAAACCATGTATAAGTGGATCCATTCAGTTCCAACCCATGTTGTTCAAAGGTCACCATATATATAAATATATGATATAAATATTACATATAATAAATTATAAATATTATACATATATAATAATATAGAAGTTAATATCTATTATGTACTCTGTGCCAAGCATTTCATATTCATTATTTCAATTAATCCTCACAATAGCTCTATGATGTAGATGGTATCATTATCCCCATTTCACGGATAAAGAAATAGATTCTCAGAGCGATTAAGTAGTTTGCTAGCCAGTAAAGTCACACAGCTCATAAGAGGCTAGACATACACCTCATGTCTTCTGACTCCAGTCCAGGACCCCTGCTGTGCCACGATGCCAATTCTTGACTTTCTTGCCCTAGGCCTCCTACAACCACTGAAATCTTTAATTCCTTAGAAGTTTTCAAATTGAATACAGTTTACTTAATCTTTTCGCATCATTTCTAACTGTATATTTGAGCTAAATTTATCTGATAAAGACAAAAGGTTATTTTAGTAAATAATTATCTGCTGGAATTTTGCTCATCCTGTGTAAACCTCCAGTTAGTATTTTCATATGCTGACACTTAAAATCTAAGTGTTTACTATCACTATTTAACAAAAACTTGAAATTGACTCGAGTTTCTAAGTGGAATGAAACCCCTGCTTCACTTTTTTACTGGGAAAATATATGTAAAGGTCAAAAGTAAGTTTAGAAATAATTTGAATATTATATACTAAACTACAAAGTGACCAACTTATGACCTCATAGATAAAATCTAGAGTAGGTTAAAATAGTGAAAAGTGTCATAGAAGAGCACAGATCACCAGGGAAACAATAAAAATTCTGGCATATGAGAAGGCAGATTACATTTACCAAAGGGAATAGTGTAGGCTGGGGGGTGGGGGAGGGGCAAGGCTTTGAAGAATACTCACCCACAGAAGGAAGTCAACTGAAGACCACAGAGAAATAAAAAGCAACTCAATTTAGTTTGATTTTTTTTTTCTCGTGAGAAACAGAAAATGTTTAACTCATCTGCTTTTTCAATTATGAACAGGAAACATAAAACTATAGTCAATAAATACACCAAAAATTGTAATAAAAACTACTCCAGGCCCATGTTACTGCCGGTGAAAGAGGAAAAGGAGAAGCAAAGAGGGAGGGAGTGCAGGGGACAGAAAAGAACACCCTCAGCTGGGTCCCAGCCACCTTTGCATCTGTCACAAGCAGACCTCCTTCCCTCTCTGAGTGCCCTCCTCCTGACTCTCCCATTTCTTTGTTTCCTTGCTGCCTAAACTTCTCAAGCACTCCCTTTGCTTCTACTTTCTTCCCCTCCCCCATGCTCTCCCTAACACTCCCCCCTCACCACTCTGAGCAAACTTGGAGAAGATATTCAATGACCCCTTGTCTAACCAAAGCCCTTATTCTCTAGTCTTTCTATTGAACAATCAATTGCTAATTAGCCTTTCCTTCATTATTATTATTTTTTAATTACCAGAGTAATATATATTCAGATAGTTAAAGAAAACAAAAGGTTCATAATGAAGAGTACTGCCTCTCCCACCAAATATACTACCATTTCTTATTTATCAATTTTGGAAATTATCCCAGATTTCCTTGTATGAAAGATAAGGGTTTAGCTCTTTATAAATTTATTTATTTATTTTATTTTTGGCTGTGTTGGGTCTTTGTTGCTCTGCGCGGGCTTTCTCTAGTTGCGGCGAGTGGGAGCCACTCTCTGTTGCAGTGTGCGGGCTTCTCATTGTGGTGGCTTCTTTTTTTGTGGGGCATGAACTCTAGGCGCATGGCCTTCAGTAGTTGCGGCACAAGGGCTCAACAGTTGAACATTGGGGTGCGTGTGTCTTTTTGAATTATGGTTTTCTCTGAGTATATGCCCAGTAGTGGGATTGCTGGGTCATATGGTAATTCTATTTTTAGTTTTTTAAGGAACCTCCATACTGTTCTCCATAGTGGCTGTATCAATTTACATTCCCACCAACAGTGCAAGAGGGTTCCCTTTTCTCCACACCCTCTCCAGCATTTGTTGTTTGT
>RJWK010034063.1:0-22852 GCA_004363435.1 Platanista minor | reverse complement strand
CAAAATGTTCATTGCAGCTCTATTTACAATAGCCAGGAGATGGAAGCAACCTAAGTGTCCATCATCGGATGAATGGATGACGAAGATGTGGCACATATATACAATGGAATATTACTCAGCCATAAAAAGAAATGAAATGGAGATATTTGTAATGAGGTGGATGGACCTAGAGTCTGTCATACAGAGTGAAGTAAGTCAGAAAGAGAAAGACAAATACCGTATGCTAACACATATATATATGGAATCTAAGAAAAAAAGAAGTGTCGTGAAGGGCCTGGGGGCAGGACAGGAATAAAGACACAGACCTACTAGAGAATGGACTTGAGGATATGGGGAGGGGGAAGGGTAATCTGTGATAAAGTGAGAGAGTGGCATGGACATATGTACACTACCAAACGTAAAATAGATTTTTAGTGGGAAACAGCCGCATAGCACAGGGAGATCAGCTCAGTGCTTTGTGATCACCTGGATGGGTGGGATGGGCAGGGTGAGAAGGAGGGAGACGCAAGAGGGAGGAGATATGGGAACATATGTATTTGTATAATTGATTCACTTTGTTATAAAGCAGAAACTAACACCATTGTAAAGCAATTATACTCCAGTAAAGATGTTAAAAAATTTAAAAAAAATAAAAATAGGATATGGGGAAGCACCTGAAAAATCTATATACATTCATTATCTTTCTTGTAGCATTGATGGTTTCATGGGTATAAACATATGTCAAACTTTTAAAATTGTACATTTTGTTTGCTAGTCATTTTATGTCAATTATGGTTCAATAACAAAATCGACTCCCCCAAAAAAATTGCCATGTAAATTGAAGAAATTTTCTTAGCAGTATAAAAGTAACTAAACTATAATCACCAATTATATCATTATCACTGTAAAAAACTTCAGAGCATTTTTGTTAAAATTGTATATTCTTAGATATATATACTAAAAACTGTAACATCAATAAAGGTCAATTAATTTAAAATAGTGCCACAACTGAATAAAAAATACATTTAAAATTTAAATTTATGGAATAAAATTACCCAGAATCATTAAAATATGTTCATCAGGAAAGAAACTGATTATGATTATGTTAGAGAAAAAAAAATGAGATAAATTATACCTAATTTGGATCTCACATTACATCTATCTAAATTAAATAAGTAAAACTTTACTTGGAAAAGGTAATGTGTTAATGAAATTAATGGGCTTTTTACTGCTTAACATTGTTGCCATTCATGTTGTACTGGTACATTCTATAACAAATAAAGAAGAATAACTCTAAATAAGCAAAACTTATTGTCTTCTTTTTTGATATAAATATATCTGAAAGTATAATAAATTGAGTAATCAATCATATAAATATTTTCTCTAAAGTGATATTGAAGACCAGAGTACTATGAAGCAAAATAATTTAAATAATGTTTAACAGAAATTCAATCTCTCTACCAGACATTTTGCTAATGTCTAGAGTGCCAAGGTAAATATATAGAGATCCTGACCTTACTGATATAATTTTCTATTGTTTCTCTGAAAGTTATCATAGTTGGTTTTAAGATATAGATTTATAAAATTTGGCTGATAGGGAATTGTAAGCAACTCCAGAATAACTTCCAAGTTGCAAAATGTATATTTTTAAAAATTTTTATTGGAGTACAGTTGATTTACAATGTTATGTTAATTTCAGGTGTACAGCAAAGTGAATCAGTTATACATACACATATATCCACTCTTTTTTACATTATTTTCCCATATAAGTCATTACAGAGTATTGAGTAGAGTTCCCTGTGCTATACAGTAGTACAGTAGGTCCTTACTAATCTATTTTATATATAGTAGTGTGTATATGTCATTCCCAATCTCCCAATTTTTCTCTCCCTCTCTCTTCCTCCCTGGTAACTGTAAGTTTGTTTTTTATATCTGTGACTCTATTTCTGTTGTGTAAGTAAGTTCATTGGTGCCATTTTTTTAGATTCCACAAATAAGCAATATCATATGATATTTGTCTTTGTCTGACTTATTTCACTCAGTATGACAATCTATAGGTTCATCCATGTTGCTGCAAATGGCATTATTTCATTCTTTTTTATGGCTGAGTAATACTCCATTGTATATGTGTACAGAGTTCCAAAGTAAATGTGAAGTGTTCAAAAAGATTGCTGAATAAAATGTCCTGGAACAAATACCCAAATAAGAGTTAATTATGTTTATTTTGATGCTTTTTTTTTTTTTTTTTTACTTTGTACTAACAGAGGGGTCACTTGATATTAATTCAGAAAGAGTTTAATTATAAACACTTTCATATTCTAATAAGATAAATTATTTGGGGTCATGAGATGGGCAAAATTAATTAACCTAAAATTACAACTCAATATTAACAATGCTTTTTTACTGTACTAATGTAGAGTTATTTGACTCTTTGAAACACAAATTTCAAAAGAACTAGTAAGATTGCAATTTCTAACATATGTGTCTTTTTTAAGTTTTCTCAAAGTCTGAAATACTTACAATACATAGTTTGAATAATGCTGAAGTAGTTTGAGTATTATTACTATTCTTAATTTTTATGTGATTTAATTAATTATATTTCAACTGTAATTTATTTATATCCTTTACAGGATAAAAGGTACAAAAAGAAATTAGTGAAAGGTTGCCTTCCCACTTGTGTCCCAAAGCTATCCGTTACACAAAACAACTTGTTATAAATTTCTTGTAAAGTATTCTAAGACCATTTTGTTTATGTAAAAATTCTGATATTTTAGGTATACACTTTATCTTATTTTTAATTTGTAAGATTTATTTTTAGAAGAGTTTTAGATTTAGGGAAAATTGGGCATAAAATACAGAGAATTTTCATATGCTATATAACCATATTTCAGCACAGTTTTCCCTATTAATAACATCTTAATTTAGTATGGTATGTTTGTTATAATAAAGGAACAAGTATTTATACATTACTCTTACTTAAATTCCATAATTTACATTAGGGTTTACTCTTTGTATTTTTCTTTCTATTGGTTTTGACAAATGTATAATGTCATGGATCCACCATTAGAGAGTCATACAGTATAGTTTCACTGCCCTAAAAATCCCATGTTTCACATATTCAATTCTCCACCTTGATACTCTGACAACTTCACTCCCTCTATAGTTTTGCCTTTTTCAGAATGTTATATAGTTGGAATCTTACAGTATGTAGCTTTTCAGACTGGCTTCTTTCATTTAGCAGTATGCATTTAAGATCTCTTCATGCCACAATATATTATTTTTATAGCTGAAAAACACACCTTGAATGGATTAACCATAGTTTTTCCATTCACCTACAGAGGACATTTTGGTTGCCTTCAATTACAGACATTTTTAAGAAAGCTGTAATAAAAACATCAGAGTATGGACATAAGTTTTCAACTCAATTGGATAAATACCTATGAGTGCTATTGCTGGATCATATGGTAAGACTATGTTTAGCTTTCTAAAAACAACAACAAAAAAACTTCCAGCAGTCTTCTAAAATGGCTGTACAATTTTAAATTGCAACTAGCAATGATTGAGAATTCATTTTGCTCTATATCCTTGCTTGTATTTGGTATTTTCAGATTTATGAATTTTAGCCATCTTAATAGGTATCATGTTTCTATGTAGAATTTCTTAATGACATAGGGTGTTGATCATATTTCCATAAGCTTATTTCTAATCTGTGTATTCACCTTGATGAGATTTCTGTTCAGATGCTTTGCCATTTTCAAACTGGATTGCTTGTTTTGTTACTTTTGAGTTTGAAGAGCTCTCTGTAAACTTCGGACACATACTAACAGATATGTGTTTTGCAAGTATTTTCTCCCAGTTTGTGGCTTATTGTTTTATTCTCTTAACAGGACTTGTCACAGAACAGAGATTTTAATTTTAATGAAGATGAACAACAATTTTTAAATGCATTATGTTTTGGTGTATTGTATTTAAAACTCTCAAATCCAAGGTCATCCATTTTTACCTATGTTACTTTCAAGAATTCCCATAGTTTTGCATTTTCATTCAGATATATGATCTATTATAAATTGATGCTTGTGAAAGATTTAAGGTTTATGTCCAGCTTTTTCTATAATCGGAGTTCCAATTTTTCCAGCGTCATTTGTGAAAGGACGATTCTTGCTCTATTGGAGTACCTCTGCTCCTTTATTGTTAAGCTCTTTATTCTGTTGATTGATCTATTTGTCTATTTTTTGCTAATACCAAATTGTCTTGATTATAATTGCTTTATAGTCAGGATATATCAGTCCCACAATTTTGTTCGTTTTAAATATTGTTTTATCTATTCTATGTCTTTTGCTTTTCAATATAAATTTTAGATTCAGTTTGTCAATATCCACAAGATAATTTTTCTAAATGTTCATTAGGATTGTGTTAAATAATAGATCAATTTGGGAATAACTGACCTCTTTACAAATCATAACATCTTATCCATGAACACATTTTTTTCTATTTACATTTATTTTACTTCATCAGAGTTTTATAAATTTTCAAAAATAATTCTGGTACATATTTTATTAAGTTTATACCTAAGTATTTTTTTTCTTGTTTTACCTATCTCTTTTGGTGTTAAAGTAAATGATATTGTGTTTTTAATTTCAAATTCTAATTGCTTGTTGCCAGTTTATAGGGAAAAATTACTTCTCTATTTTAATCTTATATTCCAACCATACTATAATCACATTAATTCCAGGATTTTTATTTTTTTTTTTAGTTATTTGGGATTTTCTACATAGGTAATCTTATTATCTGCAAATAATGCCAGTTTATTTTCTCCCTTCCCGAACTGTATACTTTCCCTCCACCCCCATCTCTTGTATTAGCTTGCTGGAACTAAGATTTCCAGCACTATGTTGAATAGGAATGGTGAGAAGAGCCATCCTTGCCTTGTTCCTGAACTTAGGACAAAAGCATTTAGTTTCTTACCATTGAAGTATGTCAGCTGTAGGGATTTTGTAGATGATCTTTATAAAGTTTAACAACATCAACTCTATTCCTAGTTTTCTACAAATTTTTATCATGAATGGGTGATGAATTTTGACACTTTTTTTTCTGAACTAATTATTATAATCATTTGATTTTCTTCTTTAGTCTGTTAATGGAAGACACTAATTGATTTTTAAATGTTGACCAGCTTTGGATACCTGGAATTAATCTCAAATGGCACTGATGTATAATTATATTTATGTAGTGTGAATTCCATTTGCTAAAATTTTCTCGTTGAGTTTTACATCTGTGTTCATTAGTTTTTGATGTGTAGTTTTTCTTTTGGTAATGGCTTATCTGGTTTTGGTATGGCGGTTATGCTAGCCTCATAGAATGTGTTAAGAAGTGTTCCCTTTGCTTCAATTTTCTGGAAAAAGATTTAGAGAATTGGTGCTATTTTTTTCTTTAAAGGTTTGGTAGAAATCACCAGTGAAACCAACTGGGAATGATGTTTTGATTTTTGAAAAGTTATTATTGTTGACTGAATTTCTTAATGAATAAGGGCATATTTAGAATATTTACTTCTTGTGTGAGTTTTGGTGTTTTGATCTTTTAGGAATTTTTTTTTCTCATCTGTTATTAAATTTGTGGACATATTTCTAACTATTTCCCCTTATTATCCTTTAAATGTCTATGGGGTTTGTAATGATAACCCCTCTTTCATTTTTGGATTAGAAAAGTGTGTCATTTCTCTTTTTTCTTAGTTAGCCTATCTAGGTATTTATCCATGATAATGATCTTTTTAAAAAGACAAGATTTTGGTTCATTTATTTTCTCTTTTGATTTCCTATTTTTATTAATATTTCAATTTCAATATTTTATTACTTATTTTCCTATGTTTGCTTTGTGTCCTATATATATTTTCTAATATATGGATACAATGTCATAAATTTTCCACTAAGCATGGTTTTACTACATCCCACAAATTTGACAACTTCTATGTTCATTTTGAGTTCAAAATACTTTTTAATCTCTTTTGATAGGTCCAATTTGATTCATGTGTACATAGAGATGGGTGTTTAATTTCAAAGTATTTTCAGGTCTGTCCAGCTCTTTCTATTATTGATACTTAGTTTATTCCTTTGTGGCTTAAGATATGCTTAGTATGATTTCTATTCATTTAAGTTTGTTAAGTTTGGTTTGGTGGCAAAAATGTGGTATATCTTGTTGAATGTTCCAACAGAACTTGAAAATAATTTTTATTCTGCAATTGATGGTGACCTATCCTAGCAATGTTAATTGGATACAGTTCATTGATGGTTCTGTTCAGTTACACTATATCATTACTGATTTTCAGTCATTCTGATCTGCCAATTATTGATATGGGACTATTGAAATATCTAACTGTAGTAGTGGATTTGCAAATTTCTCCTTTCATTTCTATCAGTTTTATTCTCTCATAATTAGTTGTTCTATTGTTAGGTGCATGCATGTGGAGAATTGTTATTTTTCTTAGAGAACAGACTCCTCTATATTTATGTAATGCTTATTTTTATCATGATAATGTTACTGAATTTCCAAACTCAAAATTTTTTTCAGAAATAAATATAGTCATTCCAACATCTTTGATTTGTGTTAGCATTGTATATCTTCCTCCATCCCTTTAATTTTAAGCTGTATCTTTGTAATTAAAGTGAGTTTCTTGGGTTGGAGAGAAGATGGCAGAAGAGTAAGATGCAGAGATCACCTTCCTCCCCACAGATACACCAGAAATACATCTACACGTGGAACAACTCCTACAGAACACCTACTGAACGCTGGCAGAAGACCTCAGACCTCCCAAAAGGCAAGAAACTCCCCACGTACATGGGCAGGGCAAAAGAAAAAAGAATAAACAGAGACAAAAGAATAGGGATGGGACCAGCACCAGTGGGAGGGAGCTGTGAAGGAGGAAATGTTTCCACGCACTAGAAGCCCCTTCGCCAGCAGAAACTGCAGGTGTTGGAGCAGGGAAGCTTCGGAGTCATGGAAGAGAGCACAACAACAGGGCTGTGGAGGGCAAAGCGGAGAGATTCCAGCACAGAGGATCAGTGCCTATCAACATTCACCAGGCCAAGAGGCTTGTCTGATCACCCACCAGGGAGGGCAGGGCTGGGAGCTGAGGGTCCGACTTTGGTCAGAGCACAGGGAGAGGACTGGGGTAGGGACATAAACACAGCCTGCAGGGGGTTAATGCACCACAGCTAGCAGGGAGAAAGTCCGGGGAAAAGTCTGGACCTGCCTAAGAGGCAAGAGACTTTTTCTTCCCTCTTTGTTTCCTGGTGCATGAGGAAAAGGGATTAAGAGCACTGCTTAAAGGAAATCCAGAGATGGGTGCAAGTCGTGGCTAAGAGGGTGGACCCAAGAGACAGGCCTGAGATGCTAAGGCTGCTGCTGCTGCCACTAAGAAACCTGTGTGCGAGCACAGGTCACTCTCCACACCTCCCTTCTGGGGAGCCTGTGCAGCCTGCCACTGCCAGCGTCCCGGGATCCAGGGACAACTTCCCCAGGAGAATACATGGCATGCCTCAGGATGGTGCAATGTCCCTCCAGCCTCTGCCACCACAGGCTTGCCCCACACTCCATGCCCCTCCCTCACCCCAGCCTGAATGAACCACAGCCCCCGAGTCAGCTGCTCCTTTAACCCTGTCCTGTCTGAGTGAAGAACAGACGACCTCCGGTGACCTACATGCAGAGGTGGGGCTAAAACCAAAGCTGAGCTCAGGGAGCTGTGAGAAAAAAGAAGAGAAAGGGAAATCTCTCCCAGCAGCCTCAGGAGCAGTGGATTAAATCCCAACAAACAACTTGATGTACCCTGCACCTGTGCAATACATGAATAGACAACGAATCATCGCAAATTGAGGAGGTGGACATTGAGAGCAAGATTTATTAATTTTTTCTCCTTTTCCTCTTTTTGTGAGAGTGTATGTGTATTCTTCTGAGTGAGATTTTGTCTGATTAGCTTTGCTTTCACCATTTGTCCTAGGGTTCTAACTGTCTGATTTATTTTTTTAACTTTTAAAAATATTTTTCATCTTCATAATTACTTGTTATTATAATAACTTTATTTTATTTTATCTTACTTTATTCTATTTTATCCTCTTTCTTTCTTTCTTCCTTCGTCTTTCCTTCTCTCCTTTCCTCATTTCCTCCTTCTTTCCTTCCTTCCTTTCTTTCTTTCTTTCCTTCCTTCCTTCCTTCCTTCCTTCCTTCCTTCCTTCCTTCCTTTCTTTCTTTCTTTCTTTCTTTCTTTCTTTCTTTCTTTCTTTCTCTCTTTCTTATTTTTCTCCCTTTTATTCTGAGCCATGTGGATGAAAGGTTCTAGGTGCTGCAGCCAGGAGTCTGTGTTGTGCCTCTGAGGTGGGATAGCCAAGTTCAGGACAGTGGTCCACAAGAGACTTCCCAGCTGCACCTAGTATCAAATGGCGAAAACCTCCCAGAGATCTCCATCTCAACCCCAGCACCGAGATTCACTCAACGACCAGAAAGCTACAGTGCTGGACACCCTATGCCAAACAACTAGCAAGACAGGAACACAAACCCAACCATTAGCAGAAAGGCTGATTAAAATCATAATAAGTCCACAGACACCCCAAAACACACCACCAGACTTGGACCTGCCCACCAGAAAGATAAGGTCCAACCTCATGCACGAGAACACAGGCACTAGTTCCCTCCACCAGGAATCCTACACAACCCACTGAAACAACTTTAGCCACTGGGGACAGACACCAAAGAAAACGGGAACTACGAACCTGCAGCCTGCAAAAAGGAGACCCCAAACACAGCAAGATTAAGCAAAATGAGAAGATAGAAAAACACACAACAGATGAAGGAACAAGATAAAAACCCACCAGACCTAACAACTGAAGTGGAAATATGCAGTCTATCTGGAAAAGAATTCAGAATAAAGATAGTAAAGGTGATCCTAAATTTTGGAAATAGATTTAACAAGGACCTAGAAGAACTAAAGATGAACCAAGCAATGATGAACAACACAATAAATGAAATTAAAAATACTCTAGATGGGATCAACAGCAGAATAACTGAGGCAGAAGAACGGATAAGTGACCTGGAAGATAAAATAGTGGAAATAACTACTGCAGAGCAGAATAAAGAAAATAGAATGGAAAGAACTGACGACAGTCTCAGAGACCTCTGGGACAACATTAAATGCACCAACATTCGAATTATAGGGGTTCCAGAAGAAGAAGAGAAAAAGAAAGGGACTGAGAAAATATTTGAAGAGATTATAGTTGAAAACTTCCCTAATATGGGAAAGGAAATAGTTAATCAAGTCCAGGAAACATAGAGAGTCCCATACAGGATAAATCCAAGGAGAAACACACCAAACACATACTAACCAAACTATCAAAAATTAAATACAAAGAAAACATTGTAGAAGCAGCAAGGGAAAAACAACAAATAACGCACATGGGAATCCCCATAAGGTTAAGAGCTGATCTTTCAGCAGAAACTCTTCAAGCCAGAAGGGACTGCCAGGACATATTTAAAATGATGAAGGAAAAAAACCTGCAGCCAAGACTCTTCTACGCAGCAAGGATCTCATTCAGATTTGATGGAGAAATTAAAAACTTTACAGACAAGCAAAAGCTAAGAGAGTACAGCACCACCAAACTAGCTTTACAACAAATGTTAAAGGAACTTCTCTACGCAAGAAACACAAGAGAAGGAAAAAACCTACAATAACAAACGCAAAACAATTAAGGAAATGGGTATAGAAACATACATATCGATAATTACCTGAAATGTAAAAGGATTAAATGCTCCCACCAAAAGACACAGACTGGCTGAATGGATACAAAAACAAAACCCATATATATGCTATTTACAAGAGACCCACTTCAGACCTAGAGACACATACAGACTGAAAGTAAGGGGATGGAAAAAGTTATTCCGTGCAAATGGAAACCAAAAGAAAGCTGGAGTAGCAATTCTCATATCAGACAAAATAGACTTTAAAATAAAGACTAGGGACTTCCCTGATGGTGCAGTGGTTGAGAGTCCGCCTGCTATTGCAGGGGACATGGGTTCGTGCCCCGGTCTGGGAGGATCCCACATGCCATGAAGAGGCTGGGCCCGTGAGCCATGGCCGCTGAGCCTGCAAGTCCAGAGCCTGTGTCTGCAACGGGAGAGGCCACAACACAGAGAGACCCATGTACCGCAAAAAAAATAAGAATAAAAAATAAAATATAATAACGATTATTAGAAGAGACAAAGGACACTAAGCAATGATCAAGGGATCAATCCAAGAAGAAGATATAACAATTATAAATATTTATGTACCCAACACAAGAGCACCTCAATACATGAGGCAAATACTAACAGCCATAAAAGGGGAAATCGACAGTAACACATTCATAGTAGGTGACTTTAACACCCCACTTTCACCAGTGGACAGGTCATCCAGAATGAAAATAAGTAAGGAAACACAAGGTTTAAATGATACATTAAACAAGATGGACTTGATTGACATATATAGGACGTTCCATCCAAAAACAAAAGAATACATATTTTTCTCAAGTGCTCATGGAAGATTCTCCAGGATAGATCATATCTTGGGTCACAGATCAAGCCTTGGTAAATTTAAGAAAATTGAAATCGTATCAAGTATCTTTTCTAAACAACAATGCTATGAGACTAGATATCAATTACAGGGAAAGATCTGTAAAAAATAAAAACACATGGAAGATAAACAATACACTACTTAATAACAAAGTGATCACTGAAGAAATCAAAGAGGAAATCAAAAAATACCTAGAAACAAATGGCAATGCAGACACGACCACCCAAAACCTATGGGATGCAGCAAAAGTACTTCTAAGAGGGAAGCTTATAGCAACACAATCCTACCATAAGAAACAGGAAACCTCTGGAATAAACAACCTAACCTTGCACCTAAAACAATTAGAAAAAGAAGAACAAAAAGACCCCAAAGTTAGAAGAAGGAAAGAAATCATAAAGATCAGATCAGAAATAAATGAAAAAGAAATGAAGGAAACGATAACAATGATCAATAAAACTAAAAGCCAGCTATTTGAGAAGATAAACAAAATTGATAAACCATTAGCCAGACTCATCAAGAAAAAAGGGGAGAAGACTCAAATCAGTAGAATTAGAAATGAAAAAGGAGAGGTAACAACTGACACTGCAAAAATACTAAAGATCATGAGAGATTACTACAAGCAGCTCTATGCCAATAAAATGGACAATCTGGAAGAAATGGAAAAATGCTTAGAAATGCACAACCTACCAAGACTGAATCAGGAAGAAATAGAAAATATGAACAGACCAATCACAAGCAATGAAATTGAAACTGTGATTAAAAATCTTCCAACAAACAAAAGCCCAGGACCAGAAGCCTTCACAGGCTAATTCTATCAAACATTTAGTGAAGAGTCAACACCTATCCTTCTCAAATTCTTCCAAAATATAGCAGAAGGAGGAACACTCCCCAATTCATTCTATGAGGCCACCATCACCCTGATACCAAAACCAGACAAGAATGTCACAAAGAAAGAAAACTACAGGCCAATATCACTGATGAACATAGAAGCAAAAATCCTCAACAAAATACTAGCAAACAGAATCCAAGAGCACTTTAAAAGCATCATACACCATGATCCAGTGGGGTTTATTCCAGGAATGCAAGGATTCTTCAGTATAAACAAATCAATCAACGTGATACACCATATTAACAAATTGAAAGAGAAAAACCATATGATCATCTCAATAGATGCAGAGAAAGCTTTTGACAAAATTCAACACCCATTTATGATAAAAACCCTGGAGAAAGTAGGCATAGAGCAAACTTTCCTCAATATAATAAAGGCCATATATGACAAACCCACAGCCAACATCGTCCTCCATGGTGAAAAACTGAAAGCATTTCCACTAAGATCAGGAACAAGACAAGGTTACCCACTCTCACCACTCTTATTTAACATAGTTTTGGAAGTTTTAGCGACAGCAATCAGAGAAGAAAAGGAAATAAAGGAATCCAAATCGGAAAAGAAGAAGTAAAGCTGTCACTGTTTGCAGATGACATGATACTATACATAGAGAATCCTAAAGATGCTACCAGAAAACTATCAGAGTTAATCAAAGAATTTGGTAAAGTACCAGGATACAAAATTAATACACAGAAATCTCTGCCATTCCTATACACTAATGATGAAAAATTTGAAAGTGAAATCAAGAAAGCACTCCCATTCACCATTGCAACAAAAAGAATAAAATATCTAAGAATAAACCTACTTAAGGAGACAAAAGACCTGTATGCAGAAAATTATGACACTGATGAAAGAAATTAAAAATGATACTAATAGATGGAGAGATATACCATGTTCTTGGATGGGAAGAATCAACATTGTGAAAATGACTCTACTATGCAAAGCAATCTACAGATTCAATGCAATCCCTATCAAGCTACCACTGGCATGTTACACAGAACTAGAACAAAAAGTTCCACAATTTGTATGGAAACACAAAAGACCCCAAATTGCCAAAGCAATCTGGAGAACGAAAAACGGAGCTGGAGGAATCAGACTCTCTGACTTCAGAATGTACTACAAAGCTACAGTAATCAAGACAATATGTTACTGGCACAAAAACAGAAATATAGATCAATGGAACAGGATACAAAGCCCAGAGATAAACCCACACACATATGGTCACCTTAACTTTGATAAAAGGGGCAGCAATATACAGTGGAGAAAAGAGAGCCTCTTCAATAAGTGGTGCTGGGAAAACTAGACAGGCACATGTAAAAGTATGAGACTAGAACACTCCCTAACACCATACACAAAAATAAGTTCAAAATGGATTAAAGACCTAAATGTAAGGCCAGAAACTATCAAACTCTTAGAGGAAAACATAGGCAGAACACTCTATGACATAAATCACAGCAAGATTCTTTTTAACCCACCTCCTAGAGAAATAGAAATAAAAACAAAAATAAACAAATGGGACCTAATGAAGCGTCAAAGCTTTTGCACAGCAAAGGAAACCATAAATAAGACCAAAATACAACACTCAGAATGGGAAAAATATTTGCAAATGAAACAACTGACAAATAATTAATCTCTAAAATTTACTAGCAGCTCATGCAGCTCAAAAACAAAAAAACATACAACCCAATCCAAAAATGGGCAGAAGATCTAAAAAGACATTTCTCCAAAGAAGATATACAGACTGCTGACAAACACATGAAAGAAAGCTCAACATGATTAATCATTAGAGAAATGCAAATCAAAACTACAATGAGATATCATCTCACACCAGTCAGAATGGCCATCATCAAAAAATCTAGAAACAATAAATGCTGGAGAGGGTGTGGAGAAAAGGGGACACTCTTGCACTGCTGGTGGGAATGTGAATTGGTACAGCCACTATGGAGAACAGTATGGAGGTTCCTTAAAAAACTACAAATAGAACTACCATATGACCCAGCCATCCCACTACTGGGCATATACCCTGAGAAAACCATAATTCAAAAAGAGTCGTATACCAAAATGTTCATTGCAGCTCTATTTACAATAGCCAGGAGATGGAAACAACCTAAGTGTTCATCATCGGATGAATGGATGACGAAGATGTGGTACATATATACAATGGAATATTACTCAGCCATAAAAAGAAACAAAATGGAGTTATTTTTGTAGTGAGGTGGATGGACCTAGAGTCTGTAGTACAGAGTGAAGTAAGTCAGAAAGAGAAAGACAAATACCATATGCTAACACATATATATGGAATCTAAGAAAAAAAGAAATGTCGTGAAGAACCTAAGGGCAAGAACAGAATAGAGACACAGACCTACTAGAGAGTGGACTTGAGGGTATGGGGAGGGGAAAGGGTAAGCTGTGATAAAATGAGAGAGTGGCATGGACATATATACACTACTAAATGTAAAATAGGTAGCTAGTGGGAAGCAGCCGCATAGCACCGGGAGATCAGCTTGGTGCTTTGTGACCACCTGGAAGGGTGGGATAGGGAGGGTGGGAGGGAGGGAGATGCAAGAGGGAGGAGATATGGGAACATATGTATATGTATAACTGATTAATTTTGTTATAAAGCAGAAACTAACACACCATTGTAAATCAATTATACTCCAATAAAGATAAAAACAAATAATAAATAAATAAAGTGAGTTTCTTATGGGGAATATAGTGGTGTCTCTTGTTTTATGAAATGTAGGCTGGAAAACTTTGTCTTTTTATTGGTATATTTAGAACTTTCAGGTTTACAATAACCATGGATACTGTTGGGTTAAAACCTACTATGATTATAACTGTTTCTTTATTTCCTTGTTCTTTGTTTTATTTTTATTTATTTTTATTTTTTCTGAATTTTCTGGTTTAAATTGATAAACCACTTAAACCATTTCATAAAATCTCATCTTTTCCTATAACTTAAATATTATTTATACTTATTTTAATTTTTTTTTTCATCTTTTCCCTACAGTTTGTGGTTTACTTATACAAATAATATAGCTCAACTTTCAAATAACACTATACCTTTTCACAGTTAGTTCAAGTACCTTAAAATAGATTATTCCCAATTCCTCTGACCATCATTTATAATGTTGTCATTTATTTCTCTTATTTATAAGCTATGATCAACTAATATATTGTTGCTCTTATTACTTTAAACTGTTACCTATTTGATCAATTAAGATTAAGGGAAAACTTTGACAGAGGAGGCAAAAATATACAATGGAGAAAAGACAGCCTCTTCAACAAGTGGTGCTGGGAAAATTGGACAACTACATGTAAAATGATGAAATTAGAAGACTCTCTAAAACCATACACAAAAATAAACTCAACATGAATTAAAGACCTAAAAGTAAGACCAGATACTATAAAACTCTTAGGGGAAAATGTAAGAAGAACACTCTTTTTGACATTAATCGCAGCAAGATGCTTTTTGACCCACCTCCTAGAATAATGAAAATAAAAACAAAAAAATACAAGTGGAACCTAACTGAACTTAAAATCTTTTGCACAGCAAATGAAACCATAAACAAAATAAAAAGAAAACCCACAGAATGGGAGAAAATATTTGCAAATGTAGTGACCAACAAGGGATTAATCTTCAAAATATACAAACAGCTCATGCAGCTCAATATCAAATAAACAAACAACACAATTAAAAAATGGGTGGGGCTTCCCTGGTGGCGCAGTGGTTGAGAGTCCTCCTGCCGATACAGGGGACACTGGTTCATGCCCCGGTCCAGTAAGGTCCCACATGCTGTGGAGTGGCTGGTACCATGAGCCATGGCCGCTGAGCCTGCGTGTCCAGAGCCTGTGCTCTGCAATGGGAGATGCCACAACAGTGAGAGGCCCGTGTACCACAGATAAATAAATAAAGAAAGAAAGAAAGAAAGAAAGAAAGAAAGAAAGAAAGAAAGAAAGAAAGAAAGTGTGGAAGATCTAAGTAAACATTTCTCCAAAGAAGACATACAGATGGCCAACCAACACATGAAAAGACAGTCAACATCACTAATTATTAGAGAAATGCAAATCAAAACTACAATGGGGGGGAGGATGCAAATCTTGCATCTCCCTACAACTAGGGTGCCTGCTGGACACTGGTGGGAGACCTAAATGCCCAAGGAGATGGAGGAACCCCAAGCAACTGGGTAGGACAAGGGGGGAGATGAAGTGGAATCCAGACATGACCAGCACACCTCATGTGTGTCTGGGAGAGTGGAGGGGTTCCAACACCTGGAGGGATACTTGGGGGCTCAAAGGATCAGGAGTGAGTGCACCTAGATCTCTCCCACCCACTCGGGCCTCAGGAAGCCTGTTGAGTTCCCAGGTTTCATCCTCCATTCTCCAGTGGCCCCTCCAGCCTCCTGGGTCCTAGGGGCTCGGAACGAGGGAGGAGGGGGGAAGACAAGGAGAGGCAGACGGTTTGGGGGAGACCCTCCAGGACTGGAGGGTCAGGGAAGTGTGGCAGATGTTTCCCCTGACCACTCAGCCCCAGGAAGACTGCTGGGCTCCCAGGTCAGTTCCCCCACCCTCCAAGGTCCCCTCCAGGCCACGTGGGTCCTAAGGGCATAGGTGGGAGGGGGGTGAGAAGAAGAGAGTTGGATGGACGAGGAGGCACCATCTGAGATCAGACGACCTGGGGAGGTGCAGAGGATGTTTCCCCTACCAACTTGGCCCCAGTAGGCCTGCTGGGTTCCCAGGCCTGGTCCTCTGTTCTACGAGGCCTCCTCTGGCTTTGGGGATCCTAGGGGTATAGGAGGGAGGGAGGAGGGGGAAAGAGGAGGAGAGGCAGAAGGGGGAGACCACACAGAGCCAGGGGATCAGGGGAAGTCCCACGGGCTTTTCCACCACCCACTCAGCCCCGGGAGGCCTGTTGGGCTCCCAGGTGTGGACCTTTCCTTCCGGGATACCCTCTGGCAGAGTGGGTCCCAGGGGCACAGGAGGGAGGCAGGGGGGAGAAGAAGAAGAGAGTCCAATGGGGAGGGGTTCTCTGGGATCAGAGGATCTGGGGGAATGCACTCGGGCCCAGTGAGCCTGCTGAACCCCTAGGACCCTCCAGCTGCATTGAGCCTAAGGCTCACCCACCACCCCACCCACAGCCTTTTCCTGCCCTGTGGGTTTTAAACATAGGCCCTGCCTACCACCTAAAACCTGCCCCTGCCTATGTCTTGCCCCCCACAGCCAAGGTCTTTTTTTTTTTTTTCTTTTTCTCCTCTTTTTTTTTACTACTTTGGGTCTGTATTACCTTGCAGTTATTGTTTCATCTATATATATTTTTTTCATTCTTTCTAACATGTCTATTAGTTTAGTAATCTAATATTATTCTCTACTTTTTGTTATTGTTCTACTCTTTTTTTTCTTTTTTCTTTTTATTTTTTGCCACCCCTTGCAGCTTGCATTATCTTTGTTCATGAGCCAGGGGTTGGTGGGGCAGAGCTCCTGAAGTGGGAGCACTGAGACCGAACCACTTGACTAACAGATATGAACAACAAAATAACGGAAATGAAAAATACACTAGAAGGAAACAATAGCAGAATAACTGAAGCAGAAGAACAAATAAGTGAGGGGAAGACAGTATGGTGGAAATAACCACCACAGAGCAGAATAAAGAAAAAAGAATGAAAAGAATTGAAGATAATCTCAGAGACGGCTGGGACAACACTAAACACACCAACATTCAAATTAGTGGGTCTCAAAAGAAGAAGAGATAAAGAAAGGGTCTGAGAAAATACTTGAAGAGATTATAGTGGAAAACTTCCCTAGCATGGGAAAGGAAGTAGTCATCCAAATCCAGGAAATACAGAGAGTCCCATATAGGCTAAACCCTAGGAGAAACATACCAAGACACAAATTAATCAAACTAACAAAGATTAAATTCAAGAAAAAATTTTAAAGCAGCAAGGGAAAAGAAAAAATAACATACAAAGGAATCCCCATAAGGTTATCAGCAGATTTTTCAGCAGAAACTCTTCAGGTCAGAAGCAAGTGGAAGGAAATACTTAAAGTGATGAAAGAGAAAAACCTACAACCAAGATTGTTCTACACACCAAGGATCTCATTCAGATTCAACAGAGAAATCAAAAACTTTTCAGATAAGCAAAATGTAAGAGAATTCAGCACCACCAAACAAGCCTTATAACAAATGCTAAAGGAAACTCTCTAGCTGGGAAACACAAGGGAAGAAAAAGACCCACCAAAATAAACCCAGAACAATTAAGAAAATGGGACTAGGAATATACATATTGATAATAACCTTGAATGTAAATGGATTAAATGCTCCAACCAAAAGACACAGACTGACTGAATGGATACAAAAACAAAACACATGTATATGCTGCCTACAAGAGACGAACTTCAGACCTAGGGACACATACAGACTGAAAGTGAGGGGATGGAAAAATATATTCCATGCAAATGGAAATCCAAAGCAAGCTGGATTAGGAATTATTATATCAGACAAAATAGAATTTAAAATAAAGAGTATTACAAGAGGAAAAAAAAGACACTACATAATGATCATGTGATCAATCCAAGAAGATATAACAATTGTAAATATTTACGAAGCCAACACAGGAGCACCTCAATACATAAGACGATGTTAACAATTATAAAAGTGTAAATAGACAGTAACACAATTATAGTAGGGAATTTAACACGACAATGACACCAATGGACTGATCATCCAAACAGAAACTAAAATAGAAAACACAAGCTTTAAATGGCACAATAGATCTGATAGATTTAATTTATATTTATAGAACATTCCACCCAAAAGTGGCAGAATACATTTTCTTCTCAAGTGCACATGGAACATTCTGCAGGATAGATCACATCTTGAGTCAAAAATCAGGCCTCAGGTCTTCCCAGGTGGCGCAGTGGTTGAGAGTCTGCCTGCCAATGCAGGGGACGCGGGTTCGTGCCCCCGTCTGGGAAGATCCCACATGCCGCGGAGCGGCTGGGTCCGTGAGCCATGACCACTGAGCCTGCGCGTCCGGAGTCTGTGCTCTGCAATGGGAGAGGCCACGGCAGTGAGAGGCCTGCGTACTGAAAAAAAAAAAAAAAAATCAGGCCTCAGAAAATTTAAGAAAATTGAAATCATATCAAGCTTCTTTTCTGACCACAATGCTATGAGCTGGGAAATCAATTACAGGTAAAAAACTATAAGAAACAAAAATACATGGAGGTTAAACAGTGCACTGCTAAATAACCAAGAGATCACTGAAGAAATCAAAGAAGAAGTAAAAAAAATACATAGAGGGGCTTCCCTGGTGGTGCAGTGGTTGAGAGTCTGCCTGCCGATGCAGGGGACATTGGTTCATGTCCCAGTCCAGGAAGATCCCACATGCCGCGGAGCGGCTGGGCCCATGAGCCATGGCCACTGAGCCTGCCCTTCCAGAGTCTGTGCTCCACAATGGGAGAAGCCACAACAGTGAAAGGCCCACGTAATGAAAAAATAAAAAATAAAAAATAGAAAAAAATGACAATGAAAACCCAAAGCATATGGGATGCAGAAAAGCAGTTCTAAGAGGGAAGTTTATAGCAATTAAATCTCACCACAAGAAACAGGAAAACTCTCAAATAAACAATCTAAACTTAAACATAAAGGAACTAGAGAAAGAAGAACAAAGGAAACCCAAAGTCAGTAGAAGGAAAAAATCATAAAGATCAAAGCAGAAGTAAATGAAATAGGAATGAAGAAAACAGTAGCAAAGATCGATAAAACTAAAAGTTGGTTCTTTGAGAAGATAACAAAATAAGTAAACCTTTAGTTAATCAAGAGAAAAAGAGAGAGGATGCAAATCAGTAAAGGAAATGATAGAGGGGAAAACACAACTAACACCACAGAAATACAAAGGATTATGAGACTACTACAAACAAATATATGCCAATAAATGGACAACCATGAAGAAATCGACAAATTCTTGGAAAGGTACAATTTTCGAAGACTGAACCAGGAAGAATTAAAAAATAAAAACAGACTTATCACAAGTAATGAAATTGAAACTGCAATTACACATCTTCCAACAAACAAAAGTTCAGGACCAGATGGCTTCCCAGGAGAATCCTATCAAAAAATTAGAGAAGAGCTAACACCAATACTTCTCAAATGCTTCCAAAAAATTGAAGAGGGAGGAATACTCTCAAATTCGTTCTACAAAGCCAACATCACCCTGATACCAAAACCAGACAAACATATCACAAAAAAAGAAAATTACAGACCAATATCACTGATCAACATGAATGCAAAAATCCTCAAAAAAATACTAGCAAACAGAATCCAACAACACATTAAAAGGGTCATACACCATGAACAAGTGGGATTTATCCCAAGGATGCAAGGATTTTTCAATATATGCAAATCAATCGATGTGATACAACGTATCAACAAATTAAGGAATAAAAGCCATATGATCATCTCCATATATGCAGATAAAGTTTTAACAAAATTCAACACCCAGTTATGATCAAAACTCTCCAGAATGTGGGCATAGAGGGAACCTACTGCAACATAATAAAGACATTATGACAAAACCACAGCAAACATCATACTCAGTGGTGAAAAAATTAACCATTGCCACTAAGATCAGGAACAAGACAAGGAAGTCCACTCTTGCCATTCTTATTCTCTGATTGCCCTGGCAATCATAGAAGAAAAAGAAATAAAAGGAATCTAAATTGGAAAAGAAGTAAACCTGTCACTGTGTGCAGATGACATGATACTATACATAGAAAATCCTAAAGATACAACCAGAAAACTACTAGACTAATCTATGAATTTGGTAATGTTGCAGGATACATAATTAATGCCCAGAAATCTCTGGAATTCTTATGCACTAGCAATGAATGATCAGAAAGAGAAATTAAGGAAACAATCACATTTATCATCCCAACAAAAAGAATAAAACACCTAGGAATAAATCTACCTAAGGGGGCAAAAGACTTGTACGTAGAAAACTATTAAACACTGATGAAAGAAATTAAAGATGACATAAACAGTTGAGAAATATACCATGTTCTCGGATGGGAAGAATCAATATTGTGAAAATGGTTATACTACTCAAAGCAATCTACAGATTCAGTGCAATCCCTACTAAACTACAAATGGCACTCTTCTCAGAATTATTACAAAAATAATTACAATTTTTATGGACGCACACAGACCTCAAATAGCAAAAGCAATCTTGAGAAAGAAAAATGGAGCTGGAGGAATCAGGCTACCCATTTTCAAACTATACTACAAAGCTACAGTAGTCAAAACAGTATGGTACTAGAACAAAAACAGAAATATAGATCAATGGTACGAGACAGAAAACCCAGAGGTAAACCCATGAGCATATGGTTTTCCTATTTTTTGACAAAGGAGGCAAGAACATACAATGGAGAAAAGACAGCCTTTTCAATAAGTGGTTTTGGGAAAACTGGACAACTTCATGTAAAAGAATGAAATGAAACCATAAACAAAGCAAAAAGGCAACCCCCAGAATGGGAGAAAATATTTTCTGATGAAGCAATTGATGAAGGATTGAAATCCAAAATATACAAACAGCCCATGGAGCTCAATATCAAAAAAATAAACAACCCAATTTAAAAATGGACAGAAGACCAAAATAGACATTTCACCAAAGAAGACATACAGATGGCTAAGAGGCACATGAAAAGATGGTTAACATCACCAATCATTAGAGAAATGCAAATCAAAACTACAATGAGGTATCACCTCACACCAGTCAGAATGGCCATCATCAAAAAATTTACAAGCAATAAGTTCTGGAAAGGGTGTGTAGATAAGAGAACACGTTTGCACAGTTGGTGGGAATGTAAACTGATACAGCCTCTATGGAGAACAGTATGGAGGTTCCTTTAAAAATTAAAAATAAATACCATATGACCCATCAATCCCAGACACATGCACCCCAATGTTCATTGCCACAGTATTTACAATAGCCAGGACATGGAAGCAAACTAAATGTCCATCAACAGATGAATGGATAAAGAAGATGTGTTACATATATGCAGTGGAATATTCCTCAGCCATTAAAAGGAATGGAACTGGGTCCTTTGTAGAAATGTGGACAGACATAGAGAGTGTCATACAGAGTTAAGTAAGGCAGAATGAGAAAAACAAATATCATATATTAATGCCATGTATGTAGAATCTAGAAAAATGGTATAGATGATCTTATCTGCAAGGAAGGAATAGAGACACACATGTAGAGAACAAATGTATGGATACCAAAAGGGAAAGGGTTGGTGGGAGGAATTGGGATTTTGGGATTGAAACTTATACAATACTGATACTATATATAAAATAGACAACTAATGAGAACCTACTCTACAGCACAGGGAATTCTACTTAATGCCCTGTGGTGACATAAATGGGGAGGAAATCAAAAATAGAGGTATATATGTAAATGTATAACTGATTCATTTTGTGATACACTAGAAACTAACACAATATTGTAAAGCAACTATACTCCAATAAAAATTAATTTTAAAAAAGTTGAAAAGAAAAAAAATAATTAAGGAAAAGAATGATCTTATTTTATCATAATTTATTACTTTTTTGGAAATCTTCCATTCTTTTTAAAAATTGAAGTATAGTTGATTTACAATATAGTATTAGTTTCAGTACAGCAAAGTGATTCACATATATATATATTTTTCAGATTATTTTCCATTATAGGTTATTATAAGATATTGAATATGTTCACTCTGCTGTATGTTAATTCATTGTTGCTTATCTATTTTATATGTAGTAGTTTCTATTTATTAATCCCATAGTTCTAATTTATCCATACTTGTTTCCCTTTCCCCTTTGGTAACCATGAGTTTGTTTTCCATGTCAGTGAGTGCTGTTTTCTGTATAGATTAATTTGTATTATATTTAGATGCCACATATAAGTGATAAAATATAAGATTTGGCTTTCTCTGTCTGACTTACTTCAATTAGTATGATATATTCTAGGTCCAGGCATGTGGTTGCAAATGACAATATGCCATTTTTATTTATGGCTGAATAATATTGCATTGTATATACAAACCACCTCTTTTTAATTTTAACATCTTTATTAGAGTACAATTGCTTTACAATGGTGTGTTAGTTTCTGCTTTATAACAGAGTGAATCAGCTATACATATACATATATTCCCATATCTCCTCCCTCTTTTATCTCCCTGCCACCCTCCCTATCCCACCCCTCTAGGTGGTCACAAAGCACCGAGCTGATCTCCCTGTGCTATGTGGCTGCTTGCCACTAGCAATCTATTTTACATTTGGTAGTGTATATAACAACATGTCACTCTCTCACTTCATCCCAGCTTCCCCTTCCCCTTCCCTGTGTCCTCAAGTCCATTCT
>RJWK010034062.1:0-22862 GCA_004363435.1 Platanista minor | reverse complement strand
TTTTGTGGTACGCTGGCCTCTCACTGTCGTGGCCTCTCCCGTTGCGGAGCACAGGCTCCGGACACGCAGACTCAGCGGCCACGGCTCACGGGCCCAGCCGCTCCACGGCACGTGGGATCCTCCCAGACCGGGGCACGAACCCGTGTCCCCTGCATTGGCAGGCGGACTCTCAACCACTGTGCCACCAGGGAAGCCCCCTCTGTCTTTAACAGTTGTAATTTATCAAAGAAATACAGTAGGCCAAATAATGCACCCCCTCAAAGATGCCCATATCCTAATCTCCAGAACCTATGAAAAGGTAGCTTATATGACAAAAAGGAGTTTGCAGAAATGATTAAATTGAGGATCTTGAGCTGGGGATATTATTCTAGATTATCTGGGTGAGCTCAATCTAATCACAAGGTCCTTATAAGAAAGAGACAAGGGGATCAGAGTCAGAGAGAGAGAGAGATTAGAAGATGCTACACTGCTGATCTGGAAGATGAGGAAGAAACTGCAAGCCAAGGAATGCAAGTGGCCTCTGGAAGCTGGAAAATGCAAAGAAACAGATTCTCCCATAAAACCTCCGGAAGAAACACAGCACTGCTGATATACTGACTTTTACCCAGTGAGACTGATTTTAGACTTCTGACCACAAAAACTGTAAAATTTTAAAAATTGTGTTGTTTTAAGCCACTACATTTGGGGAAATTTATTATAAGAACTATATAAACTATATAATTCATACAAGCTTATATACAAACTATGTAAACTAATACAAGCACTAACCTATTTTTGTTTTATCCTTTAGAGAGCATTTTGCATGACCTGTAATTAATTTTTTTGAATTCTATTTTATTCTTTTTTTATACAGCAGGTCCTTATTAGTCATCCATTTTATACATATTAGTGTATATATGTCAATCCCAATATCCCAATTCATCACACCACCAACCCCCCTCTGCCACTTTCCCCCTCGGTGTCCATACATTTATTCTCTATTTCTGTGTCTCTATCTCTGCCCTGCAAACTGGTTCATCTGTAGCATTTTTCTAGGTTCCACATATATGCCTTAATATACGATATTTGTTTTTGTCTTTCTGACTTCACTCTGTATGACAGTCTCTAGATCCATCCACGTCTCTACAAATGACCCAGTTTTGTTCCTTTTTATGGCTGAGTAATATTCCGTTGTGTATATATATATATATACACACACACACACATACACACAAAACATCTTCTTTATCCATTCATCTATCGATGGGCATTTAGGTTGCTTCCATGTCCTGGATATTGTAAATAGTGCTGCAATGAACATTAGGGTGCATGTGTCTTTTTGAATTATGGTTTTCTCTGGGTATATGCCCAGTAGTGGGATTGCTGGGTCATACAGTAATTTTACTTTTAGTTTTTTAAGGAACCTCCATAGTGGCTGTATCCATTTACACTCCCACCAACAGTGCAAGAGGGTTCCCTTTTCTCCACACCCTCTCCAGCATTTGTTGTTTGTAGATTTTCTGATGATGCCCATTCTAACTGGTGTGAGGTGATACGTCATTGTAGTTTTGATTTGCATTTCTCTAATAATTAGTGGTGTTGAGCAGCTTTTCATGTGCTTCTTGGCCACCTGTATGTCTTCTTTGGAGAAATGTCTATTCAGGTCTTCTGCCCATTTTTGGACTGGGTTGTTTGTTTTTTTAATATTGAGTTGCATGAGCTTTTTATATATTTTGGAGATTAATCCTTTGTCTGTTGATTCATTTGCAAATATTTTCTCCCATTCTGAGAGTTGTCTTTTCATCTTGTTTGTAGTTTCCTTTGTTGTACAAAACCTTTTAAGTTTCATTTGGTCCCATTGGTTTATTTTTGTTTTTATTTCCATTACTCTAGGGGGTGGATCAAAAAAGATCTTGCTGTGATTTATGTCAAAAAGTGTTCTTCCTATGTTTTCCTCTAAGAGTTTTATAGTGTCTGGCCTTACATTTAGGTCTTTAATCCATTTTGAGTTTATTTTTGTGTATGGTGCTAGGGAGTATTCTAATTTCATTCTTACATTCTTACATGTAGCTGTCCAGTTTTCCCAGCACCACTTATTGAAGAGACTGTCTTTTCTCCATTGTATATCCTTGCCTCCTTTGTCACAGATTAGTTGACCATAGGTGGGTGGGTTTATCTCTGGGCTTTCTATCCTGTTCCACTGATCTATATTTCTGTTTTTGTGCCAGTACCATACTGTCTTGTTTACTGTAGTTTGTAGCATAGTCTGAAATCAGGGAGCCTGATTCCTCCAGCTCCATTTTTTTTTTTTTCCCTTAGGATTGCTTCGTCTACTCGGGGTCTTCTGTGTTTCCATACAAATTGTGAAATTTTTTGTTCTAGTTCTGTGAAAAATGCCATTGGAAATTTGATAGGGATTGCGCTGAATCTGTAGATTGCTTTGGGTAGTATAGTCCTTTTCACAATATTGATTCTTCCAATCCAAAACATGGTATATCTCTCCCTCTGTTGGTATCATCTTTAATTTCTTTCATCAGTATCTTATAGTTTTCTGCATACAGGTTTTTTTTGTCTCCCTAGGTAGGTTTATTCCTAGGTATTTTATTCTTTTCATTGCAGTGGTAGTTGAGAGTGTTTCCTTAATTTCTCTTTCAGATTTTTCATCATTAGTGTATAGGAATGCAAGAGATTTCTGTGCATTAATTTTGTATCCTGCAACTTTACCAAATTCATTGATTAGCTCTAGTAGTATTCTGGTGGCATCTTTAGAATTATCTATGTATAGTGTCACGTCAGCTGCAAACAGTAACAGTTTTACTTCTTCTTTTCCAATTTGGATTCTATTTATTTCTTTTTCTTCTCTGATTGCCATGGCTAGGACTTCCAAAACTATGTTGAATAATAGTGGTGAGAGTGGACATCCTCGTCTTGTTCCTGATCTTAGAGGAAACGCTTTCAATTTCTCACCCAATTTGAGAATGATGTTTGCTGTGGGTTTGTCATATATGCCCTTTATTAAGTTGAGGTAGGTTCCCTCTATGCCCATTTTCTGGAGAGTTCTTATCGTAAATTGGTGTTGAATTTTGTCAAAATCTTTTTCTGCATCTATTAAGATGATCATATGGTTTTTCTTCTTCAATTTGTTAATATGGTATATCACATTGATTGATTTGCATATATTGAAGAAACCTTGCATCCCTGGGATAAATCCCACTGGATCATGGTGTATGACCCTTTTAATGTGTTGCTGGATTCTGTTTGTTATTATTTTGTTGAAGATTTTTGCATCTATATTCATCAGTGATATTGGTTTGTAATTTTCTTTTTTTGTAGTCTCTTTGTCTGGTTTTGGTATCAGGGTAATGTAATGGTAGCCTCATAGAATGAGTTTGGGAAGAGTTTGAGAAGGATGGTGTTAGCTCTTCTCTAAATGTTTCATAAAATTCACCTGTGAAGCCATCTGGTCCTGGACTTTTGTTTGCTGGAAGATTTTTAATCACAGTTTCAATTTCATTACTTGTGATTGGTCTGTTCATATTTTCTATTTCTTCCTGTTTCAGTCTTGGAAGGTTATACCTTTCTAAGAATTTGTCCATTTCTTCCAGGTTGTCCATTTTATTGGCATAGAGTTCCTTGTAGTAGTCTCTCAGGATGCTTTGTATATCTGTGGTGTCCATTGTAACTTCTCCTTTTTTTTTTCTAATTTTATTGATTTGAGTCCTCTCCCTTTTTTCTTGATGAGTCTGGCTTCCCAGAAGTTGGGGCTTTGGTCCAAAGCTCTAGCAAACAATAAGGTAGTACTTTGCCTCTGAGTGGTAGGTCATTGCCTCCTTGTGTATTATATTCATTTTTCTCAAAAACTAAATGAGGTGAAGCAATCGATTATGGACATTTTTGAATCCCATCACATGGTTCCAATTCCTTCATCACTTCCAACAAGCAAGTAGTAAACCTGATGCTCCAAACATTTAGCAGGAATACAAAGTAATATGAGACATAAGTCATGCAAAAGAGCTTTGACTCTTTGGGAAGAAATCCATATATATAAACCCAAGGGATCCTTTTGATGACCTATACTGAAAATCACAGTTTTCACGATGTCAAATGTGGAGACCTGGTGACTTCTACACGTTCCACTCTTCACAATAAGAATAAGCAGAGATGCATTCTTCCTCCCTACAAAAGTGCTTTATCATTGTGTTATTTAGAATAGTTCCCAGAAGGACACATACTTCCCTGTGCTGCTTGGCTAAGTCAGAAGCAGCTGCAATGCTCACTGTGGACAGAGTCAAAAACAACTCTTGAAAGCCACTGAAAACGCTCATCTGTAGCTACTCCACTGAGTGGCTTCCTAAAAGAAGTCTCTCTGCTCTCCCAGCCAGTGCCATGCGCACAATGACGCCACACAAGGTCAAGCTGGCCATGGGAGTGCGGCCACAATGCCTGCAGGCACTTATCACATCCTGGGGCCTTTTTGTCTCACACAGAGGGGATACTGGCTCTGAAGCAGAAGCGGTGACTGGTTGGGTTTATGAGAATTGGCTGCCAGCCCCGGGGCTATTTGGATTTCTCCACTGCTTTAGCTGAAGGATTCTGCAGGAAGATTCTTTCAGGGCACTCACTGCCATCTGAGGTTACATAATAGCAAGCAACTGAATAAGTGATTATTTGAAATTCCTGCAAAACCATCAAAGCCCAATTCCTGGTCTGAGAGAAGGGAGGGGATGGGAGGACTTGAAGTTTCTATCTTTGGAAGCTGACAGCGTATTATTAAGAAAGGCAAGGTGTCAGCGGCTTGACATTTTTTGTCACCCCTTTCATTGACTTCATACACAAGCAAATGCACTTGGCAGCCTTTTAGCCAAGCACCAGCTTGAGAGGAGAAACCAGTTCAGGAAATGGATTTATACTCCAATCTAGGATGAACCTGAGCTCATTTCAGAGGGGACACCAGCAGGCTGGCAAGGACATGCCTCTGAAATCAGCTCAGATTGACAGTGTTTATAGGCAGAGGAAAATGCTCACATTCTAGTACTGTTTGGGGATGTAAGCAGAGGTGGACCCTGGCAAGGGCAGAATAGCTAGAATCTATCCAGGCTAGGTATTGCATGACTGTTTGGGATAGGGAGTGAGGTGAAGAGGAAGGGCAGTAGTTTTCTGACAAGTTCACAGTCGGCTAAATACAGAGCTACTACATCCAGAGGCATTTGAGGCAGCCACTGGGCCACATCCTCAGATGCATATTCAGCTGGAGAAATTTCCGTAAGTCACCAATGACCCCCCATCTTCATTGGTGGACTTGCATGCAGAATGCCATACGTTAGGCACTCTCACAGAAGATTTTCTGATCAGTCATAAAGTTGACCACTACCAACCATTTCCCCGGTGTCACAGCCTAAGGAAGAAAGGGTTTTCAGGAATCTTATTTACATATAAAATGGAATTTGTGGAGACAAAAAAACCTGAAGGTCTTAGTTGTCTACAAGATCAATGTGTGGTAAATGTACATTGGAGTTAATCAATCAATCAATCAATCTTAGAGTGCATTCCCATGTCCACAAGTATAGCGGATGAAACCTCGGAGGTGATGTCTCCATTGTTCTGGTACTGTGTTCTCTTCTCAGAGCCTTTTAAAAGAATTGGCGTATCAGTTAGGATGCCTTCAGTTGCTGGTAACTGAGAACTCCAAGTGAAACTACCACAGATGACACTGAAATGAGTTAACTTTAAATAAAAGAAGTTCAGAAATCTGGTCATCCAATTCCTGTGATTCACTTGGCTTTGTTCTTCTCCATGTGTTAGCTTCACCCTCCAGATGGGTGGAAGAATTCTAAGCTTCACATCAGATGCAATCAAGTCCACAGGCAGAATAGTGTCACTTCTTCCACTGGCTTCCCTGGGGAAGGAGGAAACATCTCCAGAAGCCCCTGTCCCCAGAGATCTCCCTTCACAAGTCATTAACCAGACCTGGGTTACAACCCTTTCCCTAAAGCAGCACCACACAGAGAGACTAGGATTCCCAGTATTGTCAGGAACCAACTAGCATCCACCACCAGGGCTGGAATTGGAGACAGCTTTTCCTGAAGCGTATGGATGGATGTGTGAAAGAAGGATGGAGACCTGAACAAATGCAGTCTCTGCTAGGAAGGAGAAAGGAGGGAACAGCTATCTGGTGGGCGACCAGTGGTGTCTGCTATAGGCATTCATCAGCCGTCCCTTATGCAAGGGAAGGTGACAGAAACATGTTCTAAGTGATTAATCCCTTATTCAATTCGGAGTCCAGTTCCAAGTGAAGGTTTACAACGAAAGGTCTGTGGAAGTTAAGGATTCCTTCTTCACATAGTCCTGACTGGATTATCAAAGAGCAGAGAGACCTTCAGCTCATGTCAAAGCATAAGCAGCGGGCTTCCCTGGTGGTGCAGTGGTTGAGAGTCCGCCTGCCGATGCAGGGGACACGGGTTCGTGCCCCGGTCCGGGAGGATCCCACATGCCGTGGAGCGGCTGGGCCCGTGAGCCACGGCCGCTGAGCCTGTGCGTCCGGAGCCTGTGCTCCGCAACGGGAGAGGCCACAGCAGTGAGAGGCCCGCGTACCACAAAAAAAAAAAAAAAAAATGGCTCCACAATTATACATGAGGGGAGAGGGCAAAAATCTTATCTCTTTAGTTTATAGGAGGAACGAGGAGTCCATTGAACTAATAAATAAGGGGTCCATTGTAAATCACCTGGAGATCCTGGACTCAGAGCTGGGTAGAGTGACTGGATTTTCGTTTGGATTGTTTCCCTTGGAGAGAAGGTGACTATAATCTATTGTAAAAAGCTCACTGACAAAGCAGACTGAGCAGAGACAATTCCAGGTTTTGACAAAATCCCATTTCATATCCCTTTTCCCGAGCACACAGGAAGACCATGTTTCCCAGCCTCCATTGCAGTTGGATGGGGCAATATGACTGGGCCCTAGCAAACAGGATGTTTACACAAGTCAAGCAGGACACTTCCAAGCCTGGCGCTTAAAAACTTCTTGCAGGACCCTCCATTCCCCTCCGCTGTTTGCAGCAACCTAAGACTGTTCAAGTCAGTAAATTTCCAAGACAGTGGAGCCTCTATCAGCCTGAGTCCCAGAGTAACCACAAAAGCCCCTTGAGTCCCAGAGTCCCAGAGCCCCTCCCCCTATTTACTCTGGTTGGTTACATTCTGTGCTTGAGAAATGTTCCTTCTGACATTTGACATTTCAGGGTCAGTATAGCTCGTGCTGACTAGTCCATACACAATCCCCAAGTAGATATTTCATAAACTATACTTTTGGTCAAAAAAGATCCAGAAGAAAGAGTGTGGTTAAAATTAACCAAATTCATCCAACGTTCAGAAAAATTCTCCCAGGGTATTAGGGTCCTCTTACTATTAAAAGTTAGCACAGGTTCATCATCATCTGCATGTTTTACCTTAATCAACAAAAATTGCCATTCTTGACCAAAAATTCATTTCACCAAACTTGAAGCTTTTCCTTACTT
This sequence comes from Platanista minor, assembly GCA_004363435.1. Lineage (NCBI taxonomy): Eukaryota > Metazoa > Chordata > Mammalia > Artiodactyla > Platanistidae > Platanista > Platanista minor. The sequence goes on along the minus strand of RJWK010034062.1, from coordinate 15,375 downwards.
CATCAAAAAAAAAAAAAAAAAAAAAAAAAAAAAAAAAAAAAAAAAAAAAAAAAAAAAAAAAAAAAGCAGGGAATACCTTTTCCCTTGAATATCTGAGGAAATGAAATTTTTACTACAAAATTAAAGTTAAAAAGTAGCTCAAGCTGTTAAAAACAAATTTTTTTTAAGAAGCTCAACTGTAAAACTAACAAGCAGGAGTCCAAAAAGAGAAGACTAGTCCACATGTTAGGTCGTCTTTAATATTTGGTTTAAAGTAATGTGGTTTTAACATTTATAAAATATGCAATCTTATTGTGGGAGGTAGGAAAACTTACTAACCTAAAAGATGAATGCGACTTGAAAAAATAGCATTGATCTGTTCTCAAAGAGCAATGTTACGTATCTTTAAATACTAAAATCAAAGAAAAAGCTAGTTACTTAAAGCACTGAGGTAGCAATTTTTAGATCGCAGTGTCAGGCCACAGTTGTAATTTTCAACAGTATAGACTCCCCTCTGCTTGTATGTGGTCCTATGAGGCCTCTTTGGATTGCCCCTTGGAATCTCAACACCCATGTTACCAGAATATACTTTAACTCCAATAATCCATTACAAACTTTCAAGTACACAGACTTCATCCACATAGACAAAGACTAACCAAAGCAAGCCAACACATGAAATGAAAAAAAAAAGAAAAGTGTTAAGCAGAGAGAAAATCACAAGAATAGAGAAGAAGGAATAAATTGGGAAAAAGAGTGAAACAAGGGAAGGTGTGTAAACAGAAAAATGCATTATCAGCATCCCTCAAGTTACTAGGAAAGGAAACAGGAGGAAAGGATAAACAACTGAGAATGGCCACGTGGAATCAGCTGAGCAGAAGTATTCCCTGAGTCTGATGTCCTATGAAAAATTACCATCTCAGGCTTTTGTTTCTGTCTTATACCTGGTAGGACAACAGAATTTGTGAGTAGGAAAGTCCCAAACACCATACCTACCCCTGCCTGACTCAGAACTCTTCTTAAATGTCCCTGAAATGTTTTCCACTGGAACTGGAGAATGGGTATCCCAGCATCACTAAGCTGATGAAATTTCATAGGAGCCAGAGTAAGATTGAAAATGCCAGGCAAGTGTCTGCTTTTCTTTCTTTCTTTCCTCCTTTCTTTCTTTCCTTCCTTCCTTCCTTCCTCCCTCCCTTCCTTTTTCTTTCTTTCTTTTTTCCAGACTCCCAAGATGTGAGAGTAGCATGTGATGCATTTCCTCTCCTCCAGGGAACGTCTCAGCAAAGTGACAGACTCAAATTTGGAAGTAGAAGTTGAACATGATCAAAGTAGGGAGGACAAACAGAGAAGTGAAAAGTTTAGTGACAAAATTCACTGCAAAGTGAAAATACAAGATCATTTTCCTGGGAAACTAGGTTTAGGGCAAGAGCTGGTCCCATCCCGGATAAAAGCCTTTAAAACTTTAGCCGATGTTAATGATCCCTCAGGGAACCTCTGAGATCCATCCTCAGCCACCCTCTCTTTTCACCCTACACACTCTCTGTTGACTCTTACCTCCCTACCCTCACTCCACTGGGAAGGCTTAACCTTTCTGAGTGGCAAAAAGGACAGGGTGATGACAACCATCATTGACCCAAATCGATTCACAAAAGCCACCATGTCAGGAGAATGAATTCTACATCCTCCCAGTCTTGGGGTTTCATTCTAAGCAAAAATGATCACCAGGGAGAAAGAAATGGCAACACAGATACATAAAAATATTCATCTTATTTTCATGACACCAAGCCAGCAAGAGACAGGACAGGTTATAATACAGAGAGGAAGTTCCAAGCATGAAAACTCAATTCTGTCCTTTGTTTACAACTCCAAGACTACCACGCCTATGATCTCACCCTAATCACATCTCAGGACCCTCGCAAATTCCTTTCCAGATCCTTCTCCAAGGTGGAGCCAGATTGATCAAATACTGCCCATTTGTAATTATTGTTTATTTACATTTGAATTGTCTCATTATAATATCATTTTCACGCAAGAGACCTCTCATTCCAATAACCAGCTACTCACTATTAAGACCTCTGTCCTCTCTGGCTGCACTTTGAGTGTGTTCCTTGTTTATGTCACCCTTAGAGTTACAAGAATTCAGACGCTATTCGGCCTCCTCTTCATTATCTTAGTGAACTGAGTATTTCAACTTTAACTTTAAAAGCCCCAAGTACTAAGGTCTACAAGATTACCTCCTTACAAGGCCTTTTACCAAATGCCAAACAGTAACATGTATAGACCCACATACTACTATTGCTTCTATCCTCCTACAACAGATGTCGCCCTTCTCTTTGTCAGAATCTATCCCTCTCCCACAGCAAACTCATCCAAGCATGGTTTCACTATTGTCCTTAGAGGGATGAGGTCCAAGTCTGGAGCTGAAGATCTTTCTTCTAAATGCCAGCCTCTGTTTTCAGCTATTTACCTGACATGTCCCTGAGCCATCTTGCTTAGCTTGGCTTCCCTGGAAAGCAGAATCTGAGATGGAGATTTCCACGTGGTGGTTTATTGGAGCTGCTCTTAGGAACACCACCTGTGAGGGAGCGCTGTCAGCAGGGGGGGGCAAGGAGAGGCTGAACGGTGATGCGGCCCCAACAAAGGCTCCCTCAGTCCCACAGGAACCAGATGATCCTTCACATCTGTTCCAGACTGGGGCAAGAAGGCTCAGACTTCATATCCCAAGGTCTACCAGCCCGTGACTGTAGGCCACCCCCAGAGAAGGGGGCATAATCTTCAGCGAAGCCGTGTCCTTCATGGCGATCTCCAGGGAGGAATTCAGCTATGAGCCATGGCAGCCAACTTCCCAGACAGCTGGGGAAATGAATACCTAGCAGCTTTAGTTCCTCCTGATGGTCAGAAGCAGGTGCTCCTGCTAAGACCATGACTTCTTCCCTTGACTCATGCTATATTGGCACGAGGAGCCTGAAGTAACTAAGTGAAGTCATAGCTGGAAGTTTAATAGAGACTCTTCTTGTGTCTCCTGTTGGAAATATGTCCTTCTGAGAACCAGGACTTCGAAACCCGTGAAGCCCAGGGTTGCAGGGACAGGAAACACGGATTCCCCAAGTGGGTCAGTGAAGCAGTGACAAGTGGGGCCGCCTTCTACTTCTACCCCCTTGGTTTCCAGACTCATGTATTCTACCTTCTTGGGACACAGCACCACATACTGGTTGTTGATTTAGAATGCATATTGCATCCCGGAGGATGACCCCATCCTGGCAAGGTATTATCTCAAAGTTGGTGCCACAGCTGTGCCTTTGAAAGGCCATTCTGTTGCTCTCTTTGGCTGCACCTTCTAGGTGGCATGGTATATTAGGGCTGGAGGTGCAGTATGTGGTGGACACAGTGGATCCCACGGTCAGGGGTGCATTGCTTCACTTCCTTTGTGGTAAGTAGGTGCAGGTGGCACATCACAGTAACACATCCAAACTGAACTTATCGCCATCTCTATCCCCACTCCCAATCCACTCCACAGCCTACTTTTCCTATCTGTCACAAGCACACTGCCATGCTGCTCAAATGGGATGTTCCCAGGCAAGCAGTGCCACAGCCTGTGTAGCCCTGGCACTGCATCTTCTCTGGCACATGATTCCATATCCCAGAATATATTCAAAGCATCCTCCTGGAGCAGAAGTTCCTCTCCAAGATAAGTAGCTTTTAATAGCATTACTATATAGAAATAACAAATATGTTATACAGTAGGACAAGAAATCAGATGAATTTTCAAAAAAACAGACAACTTCAAATAAATGTGGTGTTTTAGCAGATTGATTTGGACTGGATGCCCAGAATCCCAGGGAAATGTATGCACTGTCCTTTATCCTTAGAAATTATGTAAGAGAAGGAAGCACTGCTTTGGGAATGAGCACTGGAGTAATAACTAAGAGATCTGAACTCTAGTATTGGATTTTCAATTGATAATGATATAATTTAGTTAAGACATTGAGCAACTTAGTCATCCATTTCCTCATCTATGACCCTACCTACAAATATCTATTCCATGTCTTCTCTTGGATGTCTCAAAGGTACCTCAAACTCAACACGTCCAAAACCTACATCATAATTTTTCCCCACAATCTAGTCCTTTTCTAATATTTCCAATTCCTGCAAGTGGTACCACCACCCATTCAATAGCTCAGGCCAAAAATCTAAGAAGTCTCCTTGACACCTATTTCCCCTTCAACCCCTATATTAAATCTATAACCAATCCCTGCTGATTTTACTTCCTGAAATCAGGATAGATGGCTCTAAAATTCATCCACTGCTGTCCATCTCCTCCACCACCATCAACATGCCCACACCTACTCTAGTTCCAGCCACTTCTCATCTGGACCAATGCAGGATCCTCCAAACTGTTCTACCTCCTGCATTTACTCTGTTTCCTCCCCATTCTCTTGAGATTCTGGGCATTTAGTCTAAATGCCCCACAGTTGCAGATACACATACATACACACACACACACACACACACACACACACACACACACACACAGATCAATTGTCCACAATACAACCAGAATAACCTTTCTTTTTTTTTTTTGGCTGTATTAGGTCTTCATTGCTGTGCTCTGGCTTTCTCTAGTTGCGGAGAGCGGGGGCTACTCTTTGTTGCGGTGGGCAGGCTTCTCATTGCAGTGGCTTCTCTTGTTGCAGAGCATGGGCTCTAGGTGCACGGGCTTCAGTAGCTGTGGCACACGGGCTCTAGAGCACAGGCTCAGTAGTTGTGGCGCACGGGCTTAGCTGCTCCATGGCACATGGGCTCTTCCCAGACAGGGGCTCGAACCCATGTCCCCTGCATTGGCAGGAGGATTCTTAACCACTGTGCCACCAGGGGAGTCCCCAGAGTAACCTTTTGAAGAGCAAATCCCCTCCTGCCACCACTGCCTGCTTGTTTAACATGACCTAAGAGGCAGGACACGGCCCGGTCCCTGCCTCCCTCTCCAGCCTAGTCTGAAATCAAGCTCCCACTCACTCTGCCTCCTGGAAATGCTCCTCTGTTACGGGCTGAATTGTGCTCCCCCTCACCCCAACCTACAAAAAATGCTTGTGTTAAAGTCGTAACCCCCAGTACCTCAGAATGTTATTATATGTGGAGGTAGGGCTTTAAAGTAATTAAGGTAAAGGGAAATCATATGGGTGGGCCCTAATCCAACCTGAGTGGTAAGTAAAATCAGTAAGAGGAGATTAGCACACAGTCACACACAGAAGAAAGACCATGTGAAGACATAGAGAGAGGATCGTCAAAGACAAGCCAAGGAGAGAGCCTCAGAAGAAACCAACCTTCCTGACATCCCAATCTCTGACTTGCTGCCTCCAGCCCTGTGAGAAAATAAATTACTGTTGTTTAAGCCACCCAGTCTATGATAATTTATTACAGTGGCCCTAGCAAACATCCTCCCTAAACAAAATTCCTAAATCACATCCAAAAATAACAGCTATCAGTTTTTGAGCACATGCCTTGTGCCAGGGCCTGCCCTTGGCCCTTTGTTACATTATCTCCTTTAACTCTGACAAGAACCATTGTCCCTAATGAGCAGGAACCTGAGAAGCTCATGGATTCGCAAAGACCACCTGGCTCCAGAGCCTCTGCTCTTCCACACGTGCCACGGCTTCCCGAGGAAAAGTTGTCTAATGTTTCTGGAATTCTTGGGGATAATCTGGATTACTGCTTAAAGCATGAGTGTTATAAAAAGCCAAGTCTCCTTTCCACTTGGAAGCTGAAGAGTGGCTCTCAGCCCAGCTGGTGGAACACCACAAGAATTCACTATCATGGCCATGGAAGGAGGAAGGTAGTAGGGATGGGGGGTGGGGTCTTTCCTTGAGGGAGCTTTGTGATCTAGGTAAGGTTCCCCCCAGCCCTCCCTCCATCCTCCTCTTCCTGTTTATCTGAAGGCAGACCCTCAGTGAATGGACAGCAAGGTGGCTGTGTAAAGCCATCAGGGAAGTAAGATACTATTGGTATATTAAAGCTGAGCCTCAGGAGGTACACTTACAACCATCCATGTCCCTCTGAATTTGCCTGGGAGAGTAAAGACTGCTTTAAGGTATTGCTTGAAAGCATGGAGTTTAGAGTCATGTCAGCCTAGGTCTGAATAGTACTTCTATCTGTGAGAATTTGGGCAAACCATTTAAATTCTTTACAGTCACTTTCCTCATCCCTACAGTAAGGAGAGCAATTATAATAACATTATTATAGGGATATCATAATAATCAAATGAGGTAATAAGTGTAAAGCACTTACACAACACCTAGCATAGAGTAGGCGTAAATAAATAGTATCTGTTATTAAAATTAATGAGAAAACATGCTTTTACATGGGGGTCTGTCTACAGTATTGTAGCATCATTTCTTCCCTGTTCCGGACATTGTCAGTGCTCCTCCCACATCCCCTCGGTCTCCTTTAACTTTCCTGACTGCCCCTCCCCTGGTCACTGTGTTCTCTGGCCTCTGACAGTCTGCTCCTGGGCCTCTCTTGGGTGACACCTCAGGCTACTGGAGCGTGAAGAATGACAGGCACAGAAGTATGAAAGCCCAGCTCTCTTGCTTTGCACGAGGACAAACTCTGAGTTCCCTGGTGGGATCAAGTTGAGGATGAATCTTTGTCTGAAATGTCATTCTTGCTTGACTCTTTCCCCCTCCCCATCCTGCCTCTACCCACCCCCCTCACCAGTTTCTCCTGGGATCATTTCCTCAATGAATCTCCTGCACATGGAGCCCTGTCTCAGGGTCCGTGCTTCTGGGGAGTGCAGCCCAGGAAAGATCCCATCCTCCCCGTACTACAAAGAAGACTGACAACCTTTTCAAAGGTCCAGCTCTAAACCCGGCAGAAGAGGCAGGAGGCAGGGCTTGAGGAGATGGGGTCCAGGCATTTAGCCCCTGCAGGTTCAGGATGTTGGTCCTTCACCAACACAACTAGTGAGTAAAAAGGACATGGGTTAAAATACTCTCTTTTGAAATCATCACGTTTGAAGTTGAAAATTTGAGAAATGGATGTTCTTTCCCTTTTGACTGCTTTTTCGGAGCATTAGCGTCTCCATCTATGAAATTTTATACTAACAAGTTTCACAGGGAGTTTATGGGGATGCCTGTATTTGTATCTTAACAAAATATTTTTAAGTTACTCTATTTTCTTTCTACAACATCACCTTCTCCCAGTTAGCCCAGTGTCATAAAAGATGCTACAACAAACCCCATCCAGCACATGGTTACCTAGAGCACGGAGGAGGGATTCATGCCATGGAAAGCACACAGAGTCTCTATATACACAATCACAGGGCCCGAGACCACCAAGGTCTACACCATCACAGACACTGTGACTACCAAGGGGGCCATTCTTTCTTCCCATTGGTCTATACAAATTCAACAAATTCTTACTGAACACTCTCTGCACCAAGCACTCTGCTATCTGCAGTGGGCACTGAAACTGACAGTTTTTGCCATTGTGGAATTAAAGACAAAAGTTAATAACAAAGCAAAAAACACATAATTGCTAACTACTCTAAATGCCAAAAAAGGAAAAAGCCCAGGGTGCTGGGAGGGCTTATTATCAGGGATATGACCTATGGGAGTGGAGTGAAAGAAGGCATCCCTGAGGAAGCTAAGAGGGAGGGAAGGAAAGGAGGTAAACGAGCACTGAAGGAAGCATGTGCAAAGATCCTGAGGCAGCAAGAGGACTGTACATTAGAGGAAGTAAAAGAAAGCCGAAGGGGCTGGAGCACAGTCAAATGAATGTGGTGGGAAACAGCACTGGAGAGGTGACATGAAGCCTGGTGGCACAGGACAAAAGACCACCAAGCACCTTCCCCCTGCCAATGACCCCTGCCGAACTGGACTGCCCCACCTCTGGGATGCATGATCCCGCCCTCCCTAGCGGGTCTGCCTGGTCTCTGAAATCTAGTGCTTTCCACCTGGGTCCTTCCTGGTTTCAACCACATCCAATTTCTAACATTACCTAAGACTGTATTTTATTGTGAATTGATACAAAGAGTGTGGTGCTCTGATGACAGAGGTGAGCTCATAACAGGGAGGCCAGAGGCTTTTAGCACAACAGTTAGTAGTCAAACCATCAACAAGTGTTTTCCAGTGATAGCGATTAGGGGTCCACGTTGAGGAGCTGTAAACTGTGCCCCCTCCTTTCCTAGAGTACATAAATGCTCCTGCAAGACTCTTCTTCTGGTTTGCTGGTAAACAAGATCAGAACACCACTTACCAAGAGAACTCCAAGCACCGGATTTTGTTTTGCAATGCCATGTGTGGCATTCAGCATTAATGCTAAAAAAAAAAAAATGCAACTTTGCCAACGATAACCCACATAAATGTGAAGGACTATTTACAGTGAATAACATCTGTGATGATGAAGAAAGTTCAAGGGAGAAAAGCCTCCGCTGCCGTCCTGCAGAGATGAAAGCAAATCCAGGAGAGGAGCAGACCTTGAGATTCAGCGCTCTTGAAAGGCAGGCAGCATTATCTTTCGCTCAGTCAGTTTAAAATCCTCACGCTATGTTTCAGGGACAGGGACACTAATGAAACCAGTGAAGCAAGTCACAAAAACCTCAGATGGAACCGAGGCGGCCCTTGGTCCAGGTCCCATTTTCACCCTTTCCCCAGCTAGGACCTCATCCAGCTGACCTCGGGCATCCTTCTGCTTGGACCACCCCCCCACCCCCCACCCAGCACACCCAGCTGGACCCAGACCACCGGAGAGGAAGGTCAAGATTACTGAAGACTTCGATTTTACAAGTAACTGTGCGGCTCAAGAGACAGAGGAAAAGTAGACTACGGGAAACCTGTATGAAGATAGCACTTTGTCAAATTCATTAGAAGTTAAAAAAATAATAAGACTAAAGAAGGGCAGAGGCTTTTTCAATCCCTAAAGAAAAGCAGGAGAGATCCACCTGAGGCTCGTAGTACTTAACTACGAGTTTATTTTGAACCAAAGTTGATCCTTTTTTACTATCAGTTTAAAAAGTAGCTCATAGGGCTTCCCTGGTGGTGCAGTGGTTGAGAGTCCGCCTGCCGATGCGGGGGACGCGGGTTCGTGCCCCGGTCCGGGAAGATCCCACGTGCCGCCGAGCGGCTGGGCCCGTGAGCCATGGCCGCTGAGCCTGCGCGTCCGGAGCTTGTGCTCCGCAACAGGAGAGGCCACAACAGTGAGAGGCCCGCGTACCGCAGAAAAAAAAAAAAAAAAAAAGAAAGATAAGCTTCAAATATTCCTAACTCAGAGCGTGTTTCATGAGGCTTGCCCACGATGAGACACACATACCACAGCTCACCCTCTGTCGTCAATGAAGGGATTATCCAGCTGGGGGCGGTGGTTTCCAGGCCCCTCGGCAGCCCCGTGCTCAGCCATTTAGCTGAGCCCTTTCTTACCCTCCATAGCAATGGCCTTACCAAGCTCCGGCAGTTAGTCCAGGAGACCCGCCCACCTCCATTCTGGAAGGCTCTGCTGGGAAAGCTAGTACACTCGTCCACACTGATGCTTTCCCTCCCACTCATCCAACAATCCAGAATCATGAGATAGTGGGATTCAGAGAGGGCAATGTCCAAGTAAACATGGTGCTGCCTGTCAGGGCTTTAAGACAAATCCAGCAGTGGGTCCAAAAAAAAATGTGTATGCTTCCCCACGCTTTCTGAGCTTGACTGGGGCTCTAGGCTCCCAGAGACAATACATTTAGGAGCAATCGTATGCTTTCTTGACCTGACAACGGGGAAACTAAGAGAAGAAGATGACAAACAGAGGTAAGAGAGCAGCAGCTGCCGAAGGATGTCAGTGCAAACTGTGGGTGGGGTCGCTGGTTTAAAATAAAACTTGAAAAAAAAGGGAAAAGCAGCCAGCTTAGCCTGAGCAAGGCTCTGAGTGCCGACTTGATCTTCTGAGTTCACACAGGGTCATCGAGGGTCAGCCTCTAGAGCACCACATTGATACTATCATCCCCATTTATTGAGCACCACTGGTATGCCAAGCAGTGTTTAAAATGCTTTACCTGCATGCTGTCATTTATTTCTCACTATAACCCCACAAGGTTGGTACTTTCACTACACCCACATCACAACTGAGGAGAACGAGGCTCAGAAAGGTCACATCAATTGCTCCAGGTCACACAACTAGAAAGCACAGAACTTCAGACCTGGGACTGCCCACCCCCAACAAGGCAGCATCTTGTTCATCTCTGCAGCATGGCCACCACAGCAGGATGTCAGCAAACCACATGGAGCCGAAATGACACGACCCCAGCTACTTCCAGCTCACATCACAAGAGCCCCAGGTGAGTTTACGACACCTACCTGCTGGTCGGGACAATAAATGGGGGGGTGGGGGCGGGGAGTAACACAGGCCCCCCTCTGTTCCAAGAGTGAGGAGACCTAGGCCAAGTGGCTACCAGACCCTTCGGTGGGCCAGAAGGACAGACCCCCAGGGTGGAGCCAGCTTCCAGCTGTCACATCCACAGATACATGTCACATCCTGCTCCTGAAGGCCAGGGCAGAAGTTGTGACACTGTGAAGGGAGAAATGAGAATCCCTCTACGAGGAGTCTTACCCTCCATTGCAGGGTGGGTGTTAAGGAAGCACATAGAGCCCGCTGAGCTGACAAGTGACAGGCCACAGGAGGCCACAGCTCCAGCTGCCACATCTCACTGCCAGAGCTCTGGGGAGATGCAGCCTTGGGGAGCACAAAAGGGGGCCTGAAAGGCCAAGGAGATGCAGTACTGGCAGCAGAGGCCCTGCCCTAGGACATGCTCCACAGATGCCCAATGAAGAAATGAACAAGGTAAGGAATTCAGAGGTGCAAACGACTATGTGTAAAACAAATAAGCTACAAGGATACACTGTGCAGCACAGGAAATACAGCCAATATTTTACAATAACTATAAATGGAATATAACCTTTAAAAATTGTGAATCACTATGTCATACACCTGAAACATATAATATTGTACATCAATTATACCTCAGTTTTTAAAAATCAGCTCTGTAACAAAAAAAGTTGAACAAGTTGCAAACAAGACCTTGGACCAGGATGTGTTGCATCGAAACCCCACTTGAGATGGATTGCTGGAATTCTTCTGGTCTAAAGCAGGAATTTGGGAGCAGGGTTCTAGATGGGGATAGGATGTGGAAAATAGCAGCATTTTTAGATAATTGAGAGATTAAAAAACAGAGATGCCTCACCCGCGCTCACACAGGTCACTGAGGAAAACAAGGTAAGAAGCCCAACCTCCAGGTGCCCCCTCCATAGCCTCCCCTCCCCACAGGGTTTCCACACTTGCCTAAGCATAGGGTCACCTGGGGCACTTGTTTTAAAAATATCAATTCCCGGGCCTGACTCGACGTTTACTGAATCCGAGTCTCCAGGGGCTGGGGCATGCATCTTTTTCATGAGGGCTGCAGGTCGTCTTAAGAGCAGACATGTCTGGGAAACACAGCAATAGTCCAGGACCTTCTTGCAATGGCCTTTCTGACACGAGAGCCTCACCAGTGTAACAAGTTTGAAAGCTATTTCCTAGCTCAAATGAATGTTTAGTGGTTTCAGGTTTAAAAAAATTAAAATACGATACAATGGGAAAGTCATTTTTGAGAGAAGAGTAAGAATTAAATGAAAATGGACCACTTAGCAATTATTTTCAAAAGTCAGATGATTTTGAAGAAAACTGCCAGCACAGCAGAAGCTGAAGGCATCCACTGTGCTAAAGAAGATTTATTTGGAATTCAAATAAAAGTCAAAGAATAAGTTCACTTGAGACCTGCCTGTATTTTTAGAGACTGCTTTCTTAGGAACTTTAGAACCGAAATTAGGAAAAGTCAGTGAATCCTCTAAGTAACTGAAAAAGGTCTTGATCCCAGCCTAACTCACAGAAGGCTCCATCATCTAGGCCCTACTAGATGGTAGATTTGAGACTCTCCTCTTTCCGTCTACTGGCTGGCCTGTGGGAGGCTGGGTGAGGAAATCCCTGAGGAAACAGGCAGATCTGGAGGGTTTCAACTCCTGTCTCCATAACCATGTGTCCTTGGGCAAGTAATTTAAACTCTCTGGGTCTTGACTTCATCACCTATAAATTAGGGTAATAATGAAAGCTCATTCTCAGGGTCATTAGAAGTATGAAATGAAGGAAGTTAACACAGAATCTGCACTTAGTCAAAGCTCCGTAAGTATTAACCAGTTTCATTACTATTTTTATTGTGAAGTCTCAGTGTTACTCAGCTTTTTAATTAACACTGGCCTCATGTGGTCACCCACTGCTAAAATATTTTCTATTCCTGGCTTCCAAATTTGCTTGTATACCCGACATCTGAATTTTTACCCAGAGCTAGTAGCATCATCCACATCAGGATCACAGCTTTTTAAGATCTCTCTCTCCAGGCAATAGGTTGCTCTGAGTTGCCCCATGATTAAAAAAAAAAGTACTCCTAAAGGGGAATGGACTGAATTTTCCCATATTTAACTATGCTGAAGAGTCAGATCTTATAAGCACATTTCCTGTGATGGGATTCCCTCATGCACCATTCAGCCAAGTCTTACTTTTCCCTTAAAACCTCCTATGTGAGGTCTTTCTTCCCAATGAACCTAACCTGTGATGGGGTCGCACTTCACTGATGACCTACATTCAGCATTCATTCATTCATTCATTCCTCAACAAAGATTTACCAAACACCTACTAATTGCAACATTGCTTTTGTCTGTATCTTTCATCTGGCACTCTCTTGTGATTAATAATAATAATTATTATTATATTATTCCCTCTCCACACTAAATTGTAACTCCCTCACCATCAGAGACCATGCTGAATTCCTCCCTAAATCCCTAGTGCCCAGCAAATGCTTTCCATACAGCAGACTTCCAGGAAACGCTGTCTCATTGACCATGATCCAGATCCTTATCCATGTGGGGCAGTTTCCCTCATGGTAGAGAAGATAGGCTGCTCAACCAGCTTGCTTGGGCTTACTAGCAAGGCATATGACCTTAAGTTAAGTCACCATGTCTCTGAGATCCCCTCAAGCCTTAAGACTTGATGCAACTTAGATCCTTGTACTTCTAAAGCTTAGTTACTTCATCCTCGGCCTCAGAATTTCCACTAAAAATGCTTCTCTCTGGGCATCCCAACACAGAGGAAAGCCAAGGGACAAAGAGACCTGTACATCCTCAGAGAATGGTTTCTGCATTTTCCCAGTGAAGTCACATATTCTGTTTCATTTTATTAAAAAACTCAAAAACATTCTGCTGCTAATCTTATCCACTTCCCATCTTACCCTTTATCCTCTCCGTCCCCCCAGGAAAAGACAAATAAAAGCATATTAAGACCAAGTTGACTCCAATCAGCACCACTTTCAGCATTCCCTGAAGAACAATGAACTCAGTAGTTGGCCAGTGACCAAAGATAAGAAAATTACAAAAGTAAAAAGACCAGTATCTGTCCCGAAGTAGACTGAAAATTCCCTGCCCGTCTGATTTGTTGCACTTTTCATCCAGATGATTTGGCATCATGGAGACACAGGTTTTTACTCTGTTTATATTTTCTGCCTTCAAAGGCAATTCATAAAAAGTAAAATAAAAATTTTTAAAGCATAAGTCTTGGGTGATAGGAGTTTCATTAAGCCATATTTGTTACTTAGATTTGGCATCATAAATTGTATTTGAGTCTGATATTTGACTTCTTTCATCAACTTTCCTAGACCTCTAAAATGTAGAATTTCATCCCTATTTTCTTCTTCACTCACAGATATCTTCCAGTGACGTTCTAAGTTGGTGAATAAATTATTATAGAAGTTGTCTGAGTTGCACAGCCTCATTGGAGACCAAGGTGAGTCTCTCAGGAGCCACTTGTCTTCACGCTGCACTCTGAGAGCACACTGTACCCATTGCCCTGCTCACAGCCCTGTCCTTGGGAACTGCTGGTCCTGAGGCAGAGAGAACAGGGTGTGGGTGAATTTCAACAAAGTCTTCACCATGGCTAGAGAAACAAAGTACAGGTTGTGCTCATGGTGGGTGAAAGGCATCTTTGGACTCCGAGTACAGCACACTTCACTTTCATAAAATATTACTGGGATGTTCTCAGACAACAAGTGATGCATTTGATTCCCACCCTAAGCTGCCCCAAAAGGCAATGATGAGAAAGTCTGGCCATTAGCTTGGGTACAGAAAATGCAAGAAAATCACAGGAAGTTTATAGTTCCTCAAATTGCTGGCTATTTCATGCTCAAGGAACATGAGATTACATTTCTCTTTCTATTCAAACAAATTAAGCTACAGACTCCAGTTCCTGCAGCTGGAGCCATCTTATTGCTTCACAGCCTCTTTTTGCTTCTCTTGGTTTAAAGTCTTGTCATGGGGGTGGATCGGACCAAAAGACCTACTACTCCTCTCATAGAAATAACCTCGCAGAAGATACAAAAAGAACTCTTGGTCATTTTTCTAAAACCTAAATGAGCACTTGATGCTGGGAATAGAAAAACTATTTTTACTGTTCTATCCCAATTCATGTACTCTTGTCTTGCCTGGTAGTGAAATTTGTAATGTGATTATAAAGCCATGAACTAGATACAATGTCTCTAAATTTAATAACTGGGCTCCACAAGCAAAAACAGTCGGGAAAAAAAATAATAAAAAACAGTTGCCCTACAGCTGGAGTCTGATCTTTTCAGCTGTTCTCTCTAGTTGGGAACAATGCTGGGTAGACAGGCATTTTAGGTGCCATTTAGCAAATTTATTCTAACAGAACCCACACAGACCCCAGACCAAAAATTAGTTCATTCATTTGGTAAAAGGAATCATGCAGTTCTCAAAAGGTCAAAGTCATGTGAAATTCTTTCATTCCCCATTTAAATAATAAGCCCAGTTGGCTTAGGGAATGAAGACATGCTAGGTTACAAGAAACAATATTCATTTCTCTACTGCTCTTCAGTAACATCCCCCTCTCTCCCTTCTTTTTTCCTCCCATAATTTCCTCCCTGAAACTTCAGTTTGCCATTGTCATGAATGGACCCAGAGTCCCTTAGAACAGAGTGAATGTTCCTGATGAAAGAGGAGTAAATGGGGCCATGTGAAAGTAGACAGCCACCACTCAATTCTTCAGGCAGTTCTTTACCTAACTTCATTCCTTACCTTACAAACCTAGATGGGTGGCATAAGAAGAACATAGCTAAAAGTAAGAAGACATTTTAATCCAAATAAGATAAATTCATGACTATTCAGAATCATCCAGGGTTCAGTATTGCTTTCCGACCCTTCTTTCTGAGTAGCAAATAAATTCTGTCAGAGGAAGTGAGATCTTATCAGTCCTCTCTGGGAGAAAACAGACAGTTATACTTTTCCGGTGAGGAAGTGTTAATGTTAAATATATCCATATAGATATAGATATATAAAT
>RJWK010034061.1:0-22855 GCA_004363435.1 Platanista minor | reverse complement strand
CTTTTGCGGTACGCGGGCCTCTCACCGTTGTGGCCTCTCCCGTTGCGGAGCACAGGCTCCGGACGCGCAGGCTCAGCGGCCATGGCTCACGGGCCCAGCCGCTCCACGGCATGTGGGATCTTCCCGGACCGCGGCACGAACCCGTGTCCCCTGCATCGGCAGGCGGACTCTCAACCACTGCGCCACTGGGGAAGCCCCTAATTATTGTATTTTAATAGCAATATGGCAGGTGGTTGAGACCTCCATGCTGACTGCCTGGATTCTGATTCTAGCTTTGCTATTTCCTAGCTGGGTTACTGGGCAAATTACTGAAGCTCTCATACTTCAGCTTACTCATGTGTGAAAGGGGGATAATAACAGCACCCACTTCCTAGGGCTGGAGTGAAGACTCAGTGAATCAATGCACATAAAATTCTTGCACCACTCACTGCCTGTGACAAGCTAATTGTCACATTGCTCATTCTGCGAGGAAGTTGTCATGTGAGTTGAATAGATCTCATTAGAGAAAGTACTTTAAAAATATTTTATTTTTAAATTATTCATTTAATTATGTTAGTTAAATGTTAATAAATAAATAGGGCTGTATTCAGTTGTAAAAGGACAAATTGGATCATGTTAATATCAATCGCAACAAATTGCTGTTTGTTGGTAGGGTTCTTACCCAAGAAAATGAAAAACTTTTAAAATAAAGAAATTGTTTACTCTTGGGCAGAAAAGTTTAATACAGTTCTTGAATTTTAGTAATTTAAGTCAGAACCTTGACTGATTGGCAGATCATCTACAATTTATTAAACTCATTGACTCGGTTTCTGAAGAATCCAGTGCACAGATTAAGTTACATTAATGTACAGAGTAGATCCAGAAGTAAGAAGTAAAGATGTCTGGCTGGTTCCTTGGCCACTAGTAATCAGGGAATTGCAGTTTAGTTTTTCAGTTCTCCCTTGGATGATTCCAATTTTTGCCATTATAAATTATGTTGAAATGAACATCTTTTACCCAAAACTTTTGTGCATCTTTAATTATTTCCTTAGAATAAATGGATCAAAGCAGAATGATCAGATCAAAGGAAATGACTGAGTCTGCATACTAATTGCTAGCTTACGTTCCAAATAGGTTTTTACTCATTTATACTCTTACCAACAGTGTTTGAAAGTGTTCATTTCCTCTACATTTCTGCTATCAAAGAGTATTTGTTTTTTTATCTTTCCTAACTTCATAGGCAAAAAAAAAAAAAAAAAAAAAAAAAAAAAAAAAAAAAAAAAAAAAAAAAAAAAGAAAAAAGAAGAAAAGGGAAAACAGAAACGGTATAGCTCGCTCTTGCATGGGAGAAAAATATTTCACTCTCATTTACATTTCTTTACTAGTTTTTAATAAAAAATGTAGGCTTCAGAGTCTACTAGTTTTCTGTTCACAGGATTCTTAACAACCAAAACTCTTCAGGTCTAATACTTAAAAAAAAAACCCTACATAAGTTAAACAGAAGAGGAGAAAGAGATACGGCTATTACATGCATTGAGATTAAGAAAGATCACAAGACTAAACTGCAGAGCCTAAAAGACTGACTTTCAAAAAGGACAACAGGTGTGGACTTCCCTGGTGGTGCAGTGGTTAAGAATCCGCCTGCCAATGCAGGGGACACGGGTTTGAGCCCTGGTCTGGGAAGATCCCACACGCCGCGGAGCAACTAAGCCCGTGTGCCACAACTACTGAGCCTGCACTCTAGAGCCCGTGAGACACAACTATTGAGCCCACGTGCCACAGCTACTGAAGCCTGCACGCCTAGAGCCTGTGCTCCACAACAAGAGAAGCCACTGCAATGAGAAGCCCATGCTCTGCAACTAGAGAAAGCCCGCGCACAGCAACGAAGACCCAATGCAGCCAAAAGTAAATTATAAACAAACAAACAAAAAGGACAGCAGGGGTACTTCCCTGGTCCAGTGGTTAAGACTCTGTGCTCCCAATGCAGGGTCCGGGGTTCGATCCCTGCTCAGGGAACTAGATCCCGCATGCCACAACTAAAAGTTCACATACCACAACTAAGGAGCTGGCGAGCTGCACCTAAGGCGCCCGCCTCCTGCACCTAAGCCCCAGCGCAACCAAAAAAAAAAAAAAAACAAAAAGACAACAGGAATCTCAACAACTGGAATCAAAGAAACTCAGTTTGGAACTTTGTATTTTCAGTTACTGGATGGGAATGTGTAAAGTTTAGTAATAGAGAGACTTTTGGTGATTTAAGAGACATCTGATCTATATTCTTTGTGAACCAGCTCAAAAGTTCTGGGTGATATAGTTTGAAAAATGATCAGAGCTATTAATTAATTTTTTTATCCAAAAAGGTACATGAATTAGAAAGATGAACATATAACTTTGTGGTGATTGGTGGTACTATTTGCTATCTCCTGCAGTGTTCTCATTCAGTACTGTTTAGAATACCGATGTGTGTATGAAGAGTGTTACGCATACTTATATCTAAAACGTAGTTAGATGTGAGGATTTTCAGAGATATACATGTATTTTAACTTCAAATAACCTTCATGGTATTTGAAGGTAGAAGTCCGGGGCCCCGCAGGAGGGAAGGAAGGGGTTAAACAGGGGAGGAAGTTGCTGGGACAGGTCTCTGGGCTGACTTCTTATTAGGAAATCTGGTATTTCAGGTTGGACTGGGCTTTGGGCATGGTTACTCCTTTGTTCAAGAGAAAAAGTGCTTGGATCTGCCTGCACTGTCAGACCTGACCTGTAGAAAATGAATTCTCGCGCTTTCTAGAATTAGAAAGTGAGGTCGGGCCCCCGAAGTCCCTTGAACAGACTTTACCCCGTAAACCCAAGCCCGTGTTCCCCGATTTCCGAGGACTGTGCAAAATAACTGACCCCGCAAGGCCTCGCCCTACAGCATACCCATGTATACTGGGAGTAAATTTGGAAACATCAGTGATCTAGTTCACAAACCTTAGTCTTTCTAAGAGCGGTGGATTCCTTTCACATTTATCGTGAGATTACCCCTTAAGTCAAAGTGACCTTGAAATTGCCATTTTTATTTCAGGTGAATTTGTTTTCCTACTTTTCATAGTTTGTGATTTGTGTATTTCTATTTCTCTGATGACCAGCATCTGCATGTGGATTCCTTCTTGCCACATTTTTCTTTCTTCAGTTGCTTCATTTAACCTGTGACTAATGAGTTAAATAAAAGCAACATGTACTTCTAGAATTTAGGAGTACAGCTTGTTCCAGGCCTGATAAAGAGGAGGAAACTGCACTGTTCATTCCTGTCATTCTTTCTCCCTTCCCTTCAAAATTATCATCAAAAGTCATGTTGGAAAGTTTTTAATTAATGGTAGTGAGCCCAGGGTATGTTTATTTTGAATTAAATTGATTGGTTCCTTTAGGAATTTACCTACCTAGCACTAACTTATCTTCCGGTCATATGTGAATTATCCTGTAAATGTTCTTGCCAGCCAGCTCACAGGCTTAAGGGCCCCAGGCTGTACACAGTGCCTGAAGGGAAGAAAATAGGGGGGAAGAAACTGTCAGGAAGGAGAGAATGTAAACTCCCTGAGACATTTGGGATTTAATGGAAACAGCGGTAGACCAGAAGTCTAGGAACCCGGGTTCTAGGCTGAGCTCCCTGCTCGGATGTGCGAAATTGCACAATGTCACCCAGCCTCTCGAGTGCCCGTTTTCCTCACTTATAAAATAGAAATTATAACACCTGTGTGGCCTGTTTCCCTAGGATGGTAGTGGGAATCCAATGAGATACTGTATGCAAAAATCACTTTGTAAAAATCACTTTCTAGGGACTTCCTTGGTGGCGCAGTCGTTAAGAATCCACCTGCCAATGCAGGGGACATGGGCTCAAGTCCTCGTCTGGGAAGATCCCACATGCTTCGAAGCAACTAAGCCTGTGCACACAACCACTGAAGCCCACACGCCTAGAGCCCATGCTCCTCAACAAGGGAAGCCACTGCTCGCTGCAACTAGAGAAAGCCCGTGCACAGCAACGAAGACCCAACGCAGCCAAAGATTTAAAAACTTAAAAAAATAATTTAAAAAAATAAAGCTCTTTCTAGAAGTAACATGTAATTATTATTTTGGAAAGAAAATATGAGACAGGCAGGAAAGTGCATCCTCTTTGGGAATTCATTCTGGAGCGAGGTTTTAGGGGCATTGGGAAGAGCCCCACTTGGGTAACTTAGATGAAATTCCCCAAGGAAGTTTCCCCTGACCCTACCCCTTCCCACACCCAGGCCTGTGCTCTCCAGACATGCCCCTACCATCCTGTACTCTTAGCATTTTGCAGACAGTGTTATCACTGTTTACAAGGCTGTAAGTCCCTTGAGGTCAGGACCTGGTGTTACCCATCACGTGTCCACGGAGCCTGGTATTGTCCACATAGGGGACACTTAATAAACAAGTGAAACTATTTCTCATAAGTAAACTCCTGAAGGAGGCATTAAATCAGGCAGGGTCATACATCAAAGGACTCTGATGCACACTCAGCACTGTAGGGAAAAGGCAGTGGATTGAAACCAGACTTGGTGTCCAAAAGACTAGGTTTAAGTCCTAGCTCTATCACTTTTTTGCTCTATTACCTTGGGGAAGTGACTTAACCTCTCGGAGCTTCAATTTCCTCAATTGTGAAATGGAGTAAAATACTTTTCTGGGCTTTATCTTCTTTAACACCATCAAGAACACCATTTTTCTTTGTTAATGGCACACTTAACTTGGCAAATGCTCTAAAATATTTTGTTTCGATTATTCCTGCAATATAAATAACAAGATAATATTAACATACTTTGCAATATGTTTCTAAAATAAACAGAACGTTGTAATAATGGAGTCATTTTTATCTTAGTTCACCTACAGCTCTATCCTCTCTCATTGTTCAGGTTGTTGGGTGATTTGAATCATGAGGTTTTGAGGGAGATGGAGTACCTGAGTAAGGACGATAGTTTTCTATAAACTCATACTACGTTCCTGGTACGTCCTTCCTATGACCACTGGCCTAGGGCAAACCCCTATCAGCTCTGGCCACCTAAACTATCTCACTGCATCCATTCGTGCCTGTCTTCAAGTCATTTCTCCTAATATAGAGCAAATGTTAAAAACTTGTAAATCTGATCATATCACTTAAAGCCTGACTTCTCACTGCCTGGGAGTAAAGTCCAGGATCCTCCTGGAGCTGGTTCTCTATATTATGTCTCTCTGTCTCTGTCTCTGCCATTGTCCGCTCTCACTATCCTCCAATGAGCTGGATCTAATTTTCTCAGCCTCAGACTTTGTCATGCTCTCTCCTCTGCCTGGAATATTCTCTTCTCTCTTTGCATCTGGCCAAGTGTACTGTCAATCATGTCTCAGTGTTACTGTCACTTCTTCATTGTAGGCCTTTCCTGAGCCCCTAGACTAGACTGAGGGTCCTTGTGACCTGCTTCCTGAACATCTCTGTTCCCGACGCTTGCGATGTTCTAATGTCTCCTTCACTAGACCAGACTGTCAGCTCCACAAAGGCAAGGGTGGCTTCTCCAGTTCACCTCTACGCTCCTAGATCCTGCAGAGCATGGGGTGTGCCTCATGCAAGAAGTGCCAGGTGTGTGTTCCCTGAACTAGAAGTGATACAGCCACCTAGCCCAAGACAGAACATTGAGTCTATCATGGCAGTCATTCATTCAGTTACTGATCCCCTTACTCTGTGTCAGGCACTGTTCTGGGGGCTGCGGACACAGCAATGAACACACAGCCACACGTTCTTGCTTTCGTGGGGTTTATATCCTAGTAGGGAGGGCCTGATAATAAATGAAGCCAGGTAGGGAGCATGTGAGCTGATGGCAAGTGTTGGAGAATAAGAAGGCAGGAGAGAAAAGGAACACTCCTAAACTGCTGGTGGGAATGTAAATTGGTGCAGCTACTATGGAGAACAGTATGGAGGTTCCTTAAAAATCTAAAACTATAGTTGCCATGTGGTCCAGCAGTCCCACTCCTGGGCATGTATCTGGAGAAAACTCTAATTTGAAAAGATAAATGCACCCCAATGTTCAAAGCAGCACTATTAACAATAGCCAAGATATGGAAGCAACCTAAGTGTCCATCGACAGATGAATGGATAAAGAAGATGTGCTATTAATATATATATATATATATATACACACACACAAAGGAATATTAGCCACAAAAAAGAATGAAATAATGCCATTTACAGCAACATGGATGGACCTAAAGATTGTCATACTAAATGAAGTGTGTTAGACAGAGAAAGACAAACATCATATAATATCACATATATGCAGAATCTAAAAACATGATGCAAATGACTTGTTTACAAAACAGAAACAAACTCACAGACATAGAAAACAAACTTATGGTGACCAAAAGGGAAGGTGGGGGGAGGGATAAATTAGGAGTTTGGGATTAACAGATATACACTATTATATATAAAATAGATAAACAACAAGGACCTGCTGTAGAGCACAGGGAACTCTACTCAATATCTTAATAACCTATAATGAAAAAGAATCTAAAAAAGAATATATATATATATATATATATATATATATATAAAACTTTGCTGGACACCTGAAAACAACACAATACTGTAAATCAACTATATTTCAATAAAAAATTTTTTTTAATGTTTATTTGGCTGCACCTGGTCTTAGTTGCAGCACGCGGGATCTTTATTGTGGCATGTGGGATCTAGTTCCCTGACCAGGGATCTAACCTGGTCCCCCTGCATTGGGAGCGTGGAGTCTTAACCATTGGACCACCAGGGAAGTCCCTCAATAAATTTTTTTTTTTAATTAAAAAAAGAAAGCAAGAGAGGAGGACGGGGAACACCAGATGAGGTAGTAGGGGGTATGTTTCCATTTTTAGTAGGTTAGTTGGGAGGGCTTCATGGAGGTGGCATTTGAGCCTGCAGGAGGTGAGGGAGTGAGCTAGAAGGATGTTTGGGGAAGAACATACCAGACAGAGGGAACAGCAGTGCAGAGCTGGCGTTGGCATTTTCAAGGACCAGCAAGAAGGCTGGTGGGCTGGAGCAGACTGAGCTGGGGAGCGAGCAGGAGGAATTGAGGACTTTAATTTTATCCTGCATGAGAAGGGGGCCATTGGAGGGTCTGAGGAGAGGAGGGATGTAAGTCCAGCTTACATGTTAAAAGGATCCCTCTGAACCGTATCTGGAGAATTGACTCAAGGGAGCAAGACAGAAAGCAGGAAGGCTCGTTGAGAGATTTTATGATAATCCAGGCAGAAGATGGAGGTGATTTGACCCAGAGTGTTAGTGGTGGGCATGCTGAGAAGGGTTTAGATTCTAGATCTATTTTGAAGGAAGGGCCAAGAGGATTTGCTGATGGATCGGGCGTGAGATGTTAGGGAAAGCGATGATTCCCAGGGGCTTGGCCTGGGTGGCCAGAGGATGGAGTTGCCAATAAGGAAATGGGGAGACTGTGGGAGAGCAATTTTGGGGAGACAGGTGACAACCTCAGCTTCCACAAACGTGAGATGCCTATTGGTTATTCAGCATGTTTTTGAATTCTAAAGTAATACGTCAAAAAGGGCAATTTTGGGCTTCCCTGGTGGCGCAGTGGTTGAGAGTCCACCTGCCGATGCAGGGGACACGGGTTCGTGCCCTGGTCCAGGAGGATCCCACATGCCGCGGAGCGGCTGGGCCCGTGAGCCATGGCCGCTGAGCCTGCGCATCCGGAGCCTGTGCTCCACAGCGGGAGAGGCTGCCACAGTGAGAGGCCCGCGTACTGCAAAAAAATAAAAAATAAAAAAGAGGGCAATTTTCTTTCACCTGTATGTGCGGTAAAGAAACATCATACAGGGGCTTCCCTGGTGGCACAGTAGTTAAGAATCTTCCTGCCAATGCAGGGGATACGGGTTCAGGCCCTGGCCCGCGAAGATCCCACATACCGCGGAGCAACTAAGCCCGTGAGCCACAACTACTGCAGGCCGTGCACTCTAGGGCCCACAGGCCGCAACTACTGAGCCTGCAGTCTAGAGCCCGAGAGCCACAGCTACCGAGCCCATGTGCCACAACTACTGAAGCCACACACCTAGAGCTTGTGCTCCACAACAAAAGAAGCCACCGCAATGAGAAGCCCACACACTGCAACAAAGAGTAGCCTCTGCTCGCAGCAATTAGAGAAAGCCCACCTGTAGCAAAGAAGATTCAATGCAGCCAAAAATAAATAAATCATATAAATAAATTTTAAAAAAACCCCCACCATACATTGCCCCAAAGGAACGGAAATTAAAATTGCCCTTTTGTATAGACTTCTACACTTGGCCATTTCCTGCTGGAGCACAACACAATTCCGTTTCTCCTAGACAACAACCTGGTTTCTGTTTTAGAACCAACAGAACCGTTGTCCATGCCTGATGTTTGCTTTATTATATAAAAAACTTTTTGAAAAAAGATTGTAAAGTGCCTCTGCTTCTGGCCACACCTAAGTACGATTAAATAGAATGATCTCATAACTGAGGTCTTGGGTCATCATTTAGAGAAGTCGTTTTCCGTCATTCAGCATCCCGAGGGCCTACTATGTGCTGGTGGCTTTTCTATCCTGTTACAGGCATAGGCGTGGGAGGTCTCTGGAGAGTGTTAGAGCTTTTCTGCCTCCAAACTGTCTTGTTCTACAGTAGTTTTCTTTCCTTCCCCAGGGAATCACCCCTTCTTTTCCTGTCTCTTCATCTCAGCAGAGTTCCAATCAACTGAAGCTGCCATGAAAATAAGTGAGATATTACTAATTTTGCATTTTCTCTTCGGCAACTTTACTCCTTCATTTTAGCAGTGCTGTGGGCCAGGAAAGGTACAGGGCTAGGATGATGCTGAAAGGCTATAAGTTGATCAGATCTGTCTGGGTAAAAAAATAACTTATGTCTAGGCATAATTAGTTTGTATACTTTTCCTCAATGAGATTATACATTTTGCAGATTCTCTACCAGAATAGCATCCTTGGATTTCCCTGGTGGTGGCACAGTGGTTAAGAATCCGCCTGCCAATGCAGGGGACACGGGTTCAAGCCCTGGTCCGGGAAGATCCCATGTGCCACAGAGCAACTAAGCCGGTGTGCCACAACTACGGAAGCCCGTGCGCCTAGAGCCCATGCTCCACAACAAGAGAAGCCACCACAGTGAGAAGCCCGCACGCCACAACGAAGAGTAGATCCCACTCGCATCAACTAGAGAAAGCCCGCACGCAGCAGCAAAGATCCAACGCAGCCAAAAAAAAAAAAGAATAAATAAAATAATTTAATAAAAGGTAGCATCCTTTCCATAGGAACACCCCAATACATAGTGTCATAACTAACATCTCACAGGAAGAACCAGGTCAGGAAAAGTGTTACTGAAACTGCAGGACTGAGCATGGTACAAAAATGAATGTTAATAAAGGAAAATGTGTTGCTAGATCATTGTACCCAGAAAAATGGATTTATCACTGGGCTAAATTTTTTTAAAAATTGCCTGGTCAAAAAAATACTTTTAATTCTAAGCACTGAACAATAAACCATAGCTCCTAAAACACGTGAGTTCTTCCGACAGCTGTTTTACTCCAATTGTTCAGGTATTTTGCTGGAACCCAAGTGGTTTTCCAAGAGAATTGATGGTTTCCTGACTATCAATCACCCTCACAAGGCTGTTCACCCTCTCTTGAAATCAAGAGAAGGGGTGAGTGTTAATTTGCATTCTCTTAGGCTCCTAGAATTCTCTCTCTGTCCAGTAGTGTTTGATGAGGTCCAAATATTCATTTCGGTCACACAGATGACAAGGATCATATGACATGAGAAAATTGTCTTGGTAGGAAGAGGTAAAATCATGCCACCCTACAAGCTAACACTGACATATATCTGGGATCTCAAAATTGCTGAATAGGCAGTGTTTGAAAGGAGAAAGGAAAAACACTAAAATGAAAAACTGTTTTAGCTGCTTGTCCAGTGATATATTTTTGCCATGCTTCGTGTTACCAAGCAGAGTCGAAGCTTGGTATCATTTTAAGGGGCAGGGGTGGGGGAGGGTAAAGCTATAAGTTAGGCAAAAGAAATGAATTTGAAGGACAGAAAAGCACACATCCTCTTGGACCCCTGTCTCTAGGATGGAAAATGACTTTGAAGTAGCTCTTTCTGTGCAGTCAGAAGGGAACTTGTTTCCCAGCTGTTCTGCTGTATTTTGCTTATTAGTCTTTGCTCCCACGGTCTAAAAGCAAATACCGGATCTTAGCGCCTACAGTCCTGGTGGAGAACTGCACTTTCTGAGTGACTCATAGGCCAGAGCTAACCACCTACTGTACCAGCTGGACGCGTACCACGTCGGCTGCCCAGAGCAGCTTGTGCTTCAACTTGACTTGGCTTGCTTTGCTTTGGACCGTTGCTATCACCTTCACGGGATAATAACGGTGGGGTTTAAACACAGATACTTTGATTCATTTTTCCTCAAATGTAGCTCTCAATCACTACTAAGAGATCTTGGAAGACATATTTTATCTTGACTTTCAAATGAGGGTGCTCTGAGGCCAACGTAATTGACAATGACATTGTTGAAAATTCTGATGCATGTCCTTTGGTGTGTAAATGATGCATTCCTTGAAAAATAAAGGTTGTGGTTCATTTCGGGCGTGGTTATTATTTGCTACTCTGCTTCATGATAAGTATGAGATGAGCTCCCTTTATTAGCACTTGTCCTTTGAATGTGGTGATCTCTTCTCTCTTCTGTCTCCCCCTCACCTCTCCTCCAATCAAAGGCCAGTTCTTGAGATTTCTTTAGAGACAAGAAAAATGTAGTTCCTACCCTCAGAAAGCTTTCTGAACCAGTTGTGGATATTTAACACATAAGAATCATAGAGCCACAAAGGAGTATAAATAAGATGCAATTTCAGAGAAAGGAGAAATTATTTTTGCCTCCACTTGGACCCTAATGCCTGTGCCTTTCAGCTTAGCATTTCACTTGGCTTTAGTATTGTTTCTGAAAAATTGTTCTACTTGGATGATAGACACCTTGAGTTGGAGGCTACGTTATTTTCATCTTTCTATCTCCTCTCTATTCTAGTACATTCAGCAGCTCCCCCTCCTCCCCCCCCCCCCCCCCCCCCCCCCCCACCTCCCCACCAATCCTTCCACGGGACACAGCTCTGTACACATAACAGGGCTTGGTAAGCACTTGCTGACATAATTGAATCAGGGAAGGCTTTTTTGAGAAGGTGGAGCTTAGGTTCTGCTTTAAACAGAGAGGGGTCATTGGATGGTGATGGGCTGCCCATACATGAATCATTTGTCCTGGGCCTTGAGAAGAATTTGAAAAGTCAGAACAGAGTGGAGACGCATGCTTGGTGGAATGATCACAGCAGAACTGAGGGTTAGTTTGACAAAATAAGGGGTCAGGGAGGAGGCTGGCCAAGATGTTTTGGAGCATAATTGTGGTATTAGGGTGGCTCATAAAGTAAGAGAGCTTCCAGAGGTGCTGTGGTCGGGATGTGGGCCACATTCGTGGTATCTCTTTTTCTCCCTATTTCCCACTCAGGACACTGTCTTCTTTTTCAGTTGTTCCTTAGCACATTTATTATATTCTTGGCGGTGTCGAGGGGTGGGTGAGGTCTGTTAATATGATTTCATCATTCCTTTCTTTGCATGTGTATGTTTAATTTATTCATCAGTCTGCTTTGGAATTGGTTTGTTTTCAGGAAAGAGGTTAAATGCATTTTGAAAAACGATTTGAAAATTGGATTGACACCTGAAACTAACACAACATGCTAAGTCAACTATACTTCAGTTAAAAACAAACAAACAAACAACAACCACAAGAAAATTGGATTGAGAAAATTAATGTTTCTTTTTTTTTTCTGGGAAGAATCCTGGCTGGTTTTGTAGAAACGCCATGGATGAAAAAAAGATATTCTTTAAAATCAGAAAGATATCTAGCTTGGGGCAACTGCTTGAGATGGGAAAAGCAGGAAAAAGTAGCAGGTTTGAGGAAATGAGTTTCCTTGTTGACAGTGCTTTTAGGACACTTAGGAAGTGATAGAAAGAGCCATCTGAAGTCAGGGCTTGATTTCAAGAGAATTTGGAGCTGGAAAGAGATTCAGCAGACAAAGGTAGTGGTTAGAAGTTGGAGATGGTGTCAGGAGAGCATGTGGAATGGGGTCCTTAACTGGGATACACGGTGATTTGGTGATTAGGATTCAAGTCTCTATAACCAGCAGAAATTATAAGCAATGTTTTCTATGAGTTTCCACTTGGCGTGCTGGGGTGGAGTGTGTCTGTAACTTTGATCAGACTCTGAGAGGTATCCAAAGGTTAACGAATCAGTGGTGTAAAATAGGAATAGATAAGAGCAAAAAGGTCAGACTCTGAGGGGAAATCAGCATTTAAGGAGGAAGCAGAGAGGAGACAGGGAAAGAGGCCAAAGAGATAAGGAGGGCAGAAATCTAACTCGGAAGTCAGGAGGACGTGGAGAGCCCGGTGTCTTGATGGCAGGGAGGAGGGACCATTAGGAAGTCATTGGTGTGACTGGAAGTGGTGTTGTGATGAGTAGAGAATGGGAATCAGGAGCAGGGACTATAAGTCCAGACTTCTCTTTCTGGAAGGTTGACATTTGACAAAAGTGAATATTTACTGAGTTCCTGAGAAGGGCCGGGACCTGTATCATTCAGTATAGACACGAATGTGAGCAAGTTATCATAATCTTTGTGCTTGTGGATCTTAGGGTCTCGTGGGAGAGAGACGCTGATCAAAAAGTGACCCAAAGTAAGTGAATCGTCACAAACTGAGTCAGGCTTACGGCGGGAGGAAAACACGGTGCCCCGCACGGAATATGAGCTCATCTGAGGTCAAAGAAGGGTCCTGAGGAGGTTTGAGCTCAGACCTGAAGGACGAATAGGAGTAAAATAGTCGGGGGTAGGTGCAGGGAGCAGAATATTCCGGGCAACGTGGAAAGAGGGTGGAAAGAGCCAAGGGCCTGACGGGAGTCCCTGCTGGGTCTTTTAAATGATAGGGAGGCTCTGAGTCTGAGATCAAGCAGGAGACTGCTGATGTGTGGAGGGTGGAACGCAGTCCGTTTTTCGTTTTGAAATCGAGCGTCCAGGTGAGAACTAATGATAGCTTGGACCAGCATCCTGGCAACGAAGGGAAAGAGAAGCAGGTGGATTCAAGAACTAGGCTGGAGCTGAAATTAGTGCCGGAAGAGAGGAGGGAGAACGCAGTGATTTAGGGACATCCTGCAAAAGGTGAAGTTTTTTTTTCTTCAGAGGCTGATGAGTGCTGGAGCTTAACTGTAGGTGAGGAAAGAGCAGTGGAGGGAGAACTTGAAGAAATCAAAACCAGCAGGGGATGTACGGCAACTAGAATCAGAAACACAGATCCCTGTAAGGCGAGGGTAATGTATAGGTACATTTATAGTTAGAAAGGAGCCAAGCTGAGGCTTGAAGGCTTGATCCACAAAGAGGGGTTCTGATGTTTTAGGGGTGAGGCTGTAGCCACCGAAACAGTAGGGCAGCATCAGCTCTGGAGGAGGAACTGCATAAGCTCTGAGATGGCTCCTGGAAGGGGCACGGTTGTCATCCGTGCATGTGCACGAACATTGCCTCCTTATCCGTCGCATGAAAGTCCATGATTGTTATTTGTTTGTTTTAACGGCAGGATCTTTATCGTTGCTGCCTGCGAGATCTTTTTAGTTGCGGCATGAGGGATCTGACCAGGGATTGAACCCGGGTCCCCGGCATTGGGAGTGTGGAGTCTTAGCCACTGGACCACCAGGGAAGTCCCCACAAAGTCCACGTTTAAGTTTTACAATTGGAAGCAGAGTCAGCGAGTTTTAACAGTCCAAATGTCAAGTTGATATATCGAGCTCTATGAAGCAATCTTTCTCCTGAATCCATGCGGTGGTTTGCTCTACCACTGGGAGCAGGGCTGGTTGGGGGAACAGTGGAGTGAGGAAGGGAGTGATGTACTCAGAGACTTGCTTTACCACTTGGGAGAACTGGGTCATTTTCTTACAGACGACGTACCTACACAAGCCTGTATTAAAGATGGCAGGTTAATTTGCTTTTAATTCTCACAGTGTGGTCCAGCTTTAGGAATACCACTGACTCCAATGCATCGTTAAAAACAGACTCATTTTTTAAAGATTAATAAGAAAAACACAATGAGAAATTGTGTGTCAGATCTATCAAACCAAATGTAGGTTTTTTTTGTTTTTTTTTTGTTTTTTTTTGCGGTACGCGGGCCTCTCGCCACTGTGGCCTCTCCCGCTGCGGAGCACAGGCTCCGGGCGTGCAGGCTCAGCGGCCATGGCTCACGGGCCCAGTTGCTCCGCGCGGCATGTGGGATCCTCCCGGACCAGGGCACGAACCCGTGTCCCCTGCATTGGCAGGCGGATTCTCAACCACTGCGCCACCAGGGAAGCCCCCAAATGTGCTTTTTAAAAAATTTTTTTATTTTATATTGGAGTACAGTTGAATTTACAATGTTGTGTTAGTTTCAGGTGTACAGCAGAGTAATTTAGTTATAAATATATCTGTTCTTTATCAGACTCTTTTCCCATATAGGTAATTATAGAGTATTGAGTAGAGTTCCCTGTGCTATACAGTAGGTCTTTGTTGGTTATCTGTTTTATATATAGTAGTGTCAATATGTCAATCCCAACAAATGTGCATATTTAATGTCCGAATTCAGAAAAAGAATTAGAGCTCATTGGCCTTTGAAAAAAATGATCTGAAGGGATTAATGTTCATCTCCCCTCCTT
The DNA here is from genome assembly GCA_004363435.1 of Platanista minor. Lineage (NCBI taxonomy): Eukaryota > Metazoa > Chordata > Mammalia > Artiodactyla > Platanistidae > Platanista > Platanista minor. The sequence continues at coordinate 8,131 of RJWK010034061.1, read as the reverse complement.
TTTTTTAAAAAAAAGTATACATATGGAATACCCATTAACATGGAGTATGCTTTGATTGCTTTTTTAACACATCAGATTCTTATTGCAGAATCTCTGAGTGAATATGCGTATCTGTGATGTCTCCTATTCTTTTCCAGGTTTGAGTAAAGCTTTGTCACAAAATGACTTTTCTCTATAAATGCATGTTTTTTGAAGATCAAAGGGAGACGTGTGGTCTGAGCACACCATGTTGATTTAGAAATGAATAGCACAGTACTGGCTGGAGGAGTGGCCCTGCCTGGCAATTTTGAAATAAATGCAGCTGGAATCATTTTCTAGTCAACTCTCGGCAAACCTTCAGTGTGTACGAGAAAAAAAAAATAAGCAAGCAAGCAAGCTATGGAGGAGGTTCAAAGGCTATGCTCAGTGGTCATTACCCTATCTCCTGGAATTGCCAATAAACGACAGGTCAGCTCTGTGTCCTGCTGAGGTCCAGTTAGCACTCGGGGAAGAAATTATTATTATTAAATGAGTTAATACAAATAACTCCTGAGCATAGGGCCTGGTACATTGTATTTAATGGATATTTGGTATTATTGTATTTAAAAATTATTAGTTAGAATTATTAACTTCCTCGGATTCAACTGGAAACACTAAACATTCCTTTCACGTATGAAATCATGTGTAAGAAAGATTCCTATGTGTGCTGGGAAAGGAGGAGGAGGGTTTAGGGAAATTGTCACCAACACTGGACCTGAAAGGGTTATCATCTGCTGGTTCTAGACTGAGACATCCAAGTTTTATACTATGCACGTTCAAAGACAACCATTCATCACTGGGAAAGTGTCTTTTACTTCCATCCAGTTTTGAAACGGATTTGTGTATTACAAAGTTTTCAAGCAATCACAGTTAACTTGTAGAACCAGATACGTTTAGCAGCCAATGAAGTCTCCACCTTCTGGGTCTGATTCCTTTCTGAGTTCCCAGGAAGACGAGGTTTTGGAATTATCCTCGTAGGGCTGAATTGGACCTTTGGCGTTTCCTGTTCTATACGGGGAACCAGAAGCTTTCTGAATTATCTCATAGGACGTTTCCTGATCTGTGAATCTTTAGAGCATGAAGATCATGTTTTTCCCTTCATCATCGCCTGATTCTCAGTCTCCAAGGAACACGTGTGTATTTCATTACAACTCCACTGTTTCCCGCATTCAATGATAAATATGTGGGTTACAGTGTACACATTCATACAGAACACCAAAGGTTACCAGTGCAGATTAATTGCTTGTTACATCATTTTACTGTGGGGCTGCTTCACTGAATCAGTTTATTTAACAATTAAATACTATTAAATAAGGCAACTGTACCAACTTACACCAGCCCTGGCTTAGCTGACTCTACCACCTCCTCCCTCTTCTAATCAGTAGCTTTATGGGGTTGATCTGTACTCACAGGGATAGACCTTGACTAGGAGATATAGCGTGAGATTCTTAATGAGACTGTGTCTCTACTAAGGAACACATCTAGAACAAGAGGAGTCTATGAACCTAAAAATATAAGCAAGGCTCTCTTGTTAATAAGTCCATTTTTACTTTTAAGGTTTTGGGTGTTCTTCTCTTGCTCTCGTTTACTTGATCCTTTGTTGTTGAGATTACATTGTTTGATTCCTAACTGCAGAATGTGGGTCTCCTGCCCTGTGTCATCCTGATCAGCAAAAGTCATCTTATTTCACTTTACTCGGGTCAAATTACTGACTACGAAGCTCTTTATGTTCAGTTAGGAACAGATACATTTAAACTTAAATCAAAGTTAAATTTAGTTTATTAAAAATCGGATGTTTCCAACATTTTACTTTTACAAGTTTCAAATATACAGAAAAGTTGAGAAAACTGTACAGTGATCACCTCCATACCCATCACTTAGAGTCTACAGCTGGCATTTTAGTATATTTATTTGTCATATAACCATCTATTCATCCATCAAGCCATCTTATTTTTTTTTACTTTTTTATTTTGAAATAATGCTAGACTTAATAAACATTGCAAAAATAATACAGAGTTCCCAAATACCCTTCACCAGCTTGCCCTAATGTTAGAATCTTGCAACACCATAATACAAGGATCAAAGCCTTGAAAATGATGAAAATTAACATTAACATAACACTACTTATTCATGAATCTACAGATCTTATTTGAAGGTCATCAATTTTCCCACTGATGTCCTTTTTCTGGTGCAAAATCCATCCAGCAGCCCACACTGCATTTAGTTGCTGTGTCTCCTTAGTCTCCCCCGATTACGATAGCTCCTCAGTTTTTGTCTTTAATAACCTTGACTCTTTTGAAGTGCACTGGCCATTTATTTTGCTAAACATCCCTCAGCTTGGTTGTGTCTGAAGTTTTCTCATGGTTAGATTGAGATTGCGCACTTTTTACAAGAACGTGATTATACAAGAGTGATTATACTTTTCTCAGTTCATTGTATTTGGTGGGAGGGTACGCCATGGCACACTCTCTAATGATTGATTAGTGATGCTATCTTTTATCATTGGTAAGGGGCTGTCTGCCAGGTCTCTCCACTGTAAAGTTACTATTTGTCACTTTGTAAATAATATTTTGGAGGAGATACTTTGAGACCATGCAAATAACCTGCTTCTCCTTAAATGTTCACCTACCAATTGCATTGCAGGATTTTGCCTGCAGCAGTTATTCTGTGGTTCTCAAGTGGCAATTTTCTACGTCCTTCATCATTTGCTGGAATTAAAAAAATATATTTATTTATTTGGCCGTGCCAGGTCTTAGTTGCAGCATGTGGGATCTTCGTTGCAGCATGCAGGCTCTTAGTTGAGGCATGCATGCAGGATCTAGTTCCCCAATTGAACCCGGGCCCCGGGCATTGGGAGCGTGGAGTCTTCCCCACTGGACCACCAGGGAAGTCCCATTTGCTGGAACTGAACTGTAAGGAAGAGGGGTCCCTTCCTCCCCATTGTTTATTTATTCAATTATTTACTTATATCAGGATGGAGTCAGGGTTATTTATTTTGTTCTTTGGGTTCTAATCCAATATTATAGTTATTTATTTTGTGGCTCAAGTTGTCTCAGTTTGATCATTGGCTGCTCCTTTTGGATTAGCTCCTGAGTCTTTTTAACATGGCCCGGCATTTGGGGGAGCATTTTCTTACTTTCTGGCACCGTAAGATGTTGCAAGCTCACTTTGTATTTTCCTTCTTTTTTCTAAGGAGCTTTGGCTTCTTTAATTGGAGAATGGTGTTTAGAAAACAAGATCTGGGCACTAAGGGTGCTCACTGTTATGGGGGTGTCATTGGTTTTAGGCCATCTCAGCAGATGGAGCTAGGACATCTATGTAGATTAACACCTATACATATCTACATGTGCATCTACATTTCTGTATTTATCCCTCTCTGTGAGTACATATGTGAATATATTCATTTATATCTATATGAAATCATGAATTCATACTGATGCCTTTAGTCCAATTCAGCACCATAGGTTCATGCTGGACTTCCTATTTATTACTAATTTCTCTCTCCAGCAGTGAAAAAATTGGTTCTCATTATCTGCAATACATTTACTTATTCATTCAGTCCTAGCATACACATAAAGTAGTTTTGGAATTGCTAATCCATGCCTCCATGAGAAACACATTTACTAACCCACATACAATATCTGTATACAGTTCTTTTTGTCTTTAGCATTCTAGCTTGTCGACAAAATACTGTTTTTCAAAGTTCCTTAGCTTAGTTCTTTTCTTCACCACCCTCTTCAGTGTGTTTGTGTTATTCATTTCTAGTATGATTAGGTTCATTTGTTACTGTTTGTATTCCATTTGGGGTTTCCTCCACATTTTGATTGATTTTATTTTATTTTTTACTTTTTAAAATATTTACTTGTTTATTTGACTGCACTGGGATTTAGTTGTGGCATGCAGGATCAGTTCCCTGAGCAGGGAAGTACCTTGACTGATTTTAAATATTTATATCTATTATTTGACAGGGGCAATATGGGAAACTTTGCTGTGATTCTAAAGTCAGGGCTGTGTAGAAATACACGCTCTTTCCACTGAATTCCATCTACTCCTTGCAGGTAACCAGTCTCATTTGTTTCTGATTTATCCTTCCTATGTTTATTTTACAGAAATGAGCAAATCCATGAACATTTCCACATATCCTTTCCTTTCTCACGTGAATCTTACTTTTTGAGGTACTTCACAGTAAGTTGCAGCCATCAGTGTACTTCGCCCCTAAACACTTCAGCATGTCCATCATTAACTAGAGTTCAATTTTCATGTATGGTTACATTTCTCTCTTTATTTCTTTTAAGGTAAAATTCACATTCAATAAAATGCACGGATCTTAAGTGTACCACTGGGTAAGTTTTGACAGATGTATGCACTTGTTAATGCAAACCCCTAACAAAATGTACAACATTTACCGTAACCTCATAATGTTCCTTCAGACGCCTACCCCAATTATCCCCTGCTCCAGCCTCTGAGACAACTGGTATTCTCACTTTTTTCCACTGTTGGTTGGTTTGGCCTGTTCTGGAACTTCATATAAATGGAACCATATCATTGTATTCTTTTGTGTAAAGCCTCTTTCACGCAGCCCAACGTTTTTGAAATACATCCATGTTGCAGTATTTATTGCTGTTACTGCTGGTAGAGTTCCATTGTTTAAATATACCACGGTTTATTGGTAATCAAGTTTTGAAATGCAGGGATTAAAAAGTGAAGGTTTCCTGTGTATGTGCAGTTAGCCTTTTTTCATCTGGTTCTTCAGATTCTTCTGGTGTTACAGGGGCCATGCTCCATGCATTTTAAATTATTTTAAATAATTTAGCTCTATACATACTGCCTTTTGCATAAATGCATGGTGCTTTTCTTTCAAAAAGCTCAGTGTTCAAAGATGATTAGGGCTTCCCTGGTGGCGCAGTGGTTGACAGTCCGCCTGCCGATGCAGGGGACACGGGCTCGGGCCCCGGTCCGCGAAGATCCCACATGCCGCAGAGTGGCTGGGCCTGTGAGCCATGACCACTGAGCCTGCGCGTCCGGAGCCTGTGCTCCGCAACGGGAGAGGCCACAACAGTGAGAGACCCGCGTACCGCAAAAAAAAAAAAAAAAAGATGATTAGACTCTTTCTGTATAGGCAGATAAATATCCCTTATGATATTTAATGTTGAAAAATTCATCCAACAAAAATCTGGCTCAGTAATTATTTCTTGAACATGTATTATATGGAAGTTACCATGTTGGGCATTTGGGAATACAGGTATGAAGCAGACAGAGGGCTGCTTGGTGGATATTTTAGGGCACTCAAGATACATGAGGATGCCATCAGAGAGAACTTTCCTTGAAGACTCTCAGTCATCATCTCGTTGGTTTCCTCCAAACCTCATGAGACATGCAGTAATCATCAAAACCAGTCGTTCTGACGGTAACACCGTGCATTGGTTTTTGTAGCTGTGGTGCAAGCTCTGGGCTGTGGACTGGGATCCAGCAGGAACAGGGAACAAGTGAGACCAAAATGAAACCCAACATAGGGCCCAGAGCGCTATGGCCAAGTGGGAGATGGCGCTAGCGAGCATTTAGTCCCCTGGCACCAACTCTCAGCTCTGGAGGCAGCTGCCAAGATGTGATGGGAGCAGAGTCAGGGCTGAACCGGCAAACCAGTGCTGTACCCACCTTGATTTCATGGGGTGGAGGGGGGCATACACAGTCAGTGTCCGTATAAGGCGACAGGCCCCTTCACCTCTTATACGTGAACAAAATAAGGTAAAAGGGTGGCTACATAATTTGCTTGGGGACACACCATGGAAGGCACCCGGCGGATGCTGAGTTTAGTTGGATAGGTGTGTCCATTTATTTTTGTTTTTATTTTCATTACTCTAGGACGTGGGTCAAAAAAGATCTTGCTGCAATTTATGTCAGAGTGTTCTGCTTATGTTTTCCTCTAAGAGTTTTATAGTGTCTGGACTTACATTTAGGTCTTTAATCCATTTTGAGTTTATTTTTGTGTATGGTGTTATGGAGTGTTCTAATTTCATTCTTTTACATGTAGCTGTCCAGTTTTCCCAGGTACGTGTGTCCATTTAAACCTCTCTCCCTCTCTCTCTTTCTCTTAAAAATCTTTTGGAGTAAACCGTAAGAAACTTTTTGGTAGAATACAGTAACTTCTAAACTTGGAAATGGTACATTTTTTAAAATAAAAAAATACAAACTGAAATGGAAATGACTTTCTTCCAAAACACTTTAAAGAAACATATTATCATGTGGAATCTCATTTTGAATGAATCAGAGTACAGTAAATCTCCAAATATCCACTTAGCTGTCTGCTGTGGTTTCCTAAACAGGAAAATGACTTCAGCAGGATGGTCTATTCCCCTGGATCCACAGCAGGCAGCTTTCTGTGCTGCTCTGAAAACATTTTAATTCTTCCCCAAGTACCATGTTTCTTGGAATTATTCACCGGAAACTAATAGCATTCCGAGTTTTAAAGTCATTCCAACCACAAGTGACTTTGTAATAGTTCTTAACAGTAGTATAAAAAGGGATCGAGCACAGTTTACGACAGCATTAGTCACATTTGCACGAAGTAACCGCCACGCAAAGATGTGTGTTTCTATTCCACTGTGCTCACTGGATGGATGTACTGGGTCGTGACAGCACACAAGATAAATCAGTACAATGTGTTGGATGGTGTCAAGTGCTAGGGGAAAAAAAAATAGGCAAAGACAGGATCTTAAGCGTGCTGGGCTGGAGGCAGGAAGGCAGTTGAAATGATATATGGAATGGTCAGGGAAGGCATCATGGAGGAGGTGACATTTGAGTCAAGACCTCGATAGTATGTGAGTCATATGGGCATTTGGGGAAGAACATTCCAGGCAAAGGGAAGAGTACGTACAAAGACCCTGGGGCAGGTGTATGCCTGAGGAACACAAGGGCACAGCTAGAATGTAGTGACCAATGGAGAGAGTAGTTGGGGATGAGGATAGAGATGGAACAGGGGCCACATCATAAAAAGCCTCTGGGCAAAGACTTTGGCTTTCACTCTTAACGATGGAGGATGCCACTGGAGGTTTTTGAGCTGAGAATTGATGTGATCTGAATTGTGTCTTAGCACCCGAAGCAGAGAGAGCAGTTAAGAGGCTCTACTGAACCACAGAAAGAAGAACAGAAATTCTCCTCAAGAAGGGAAAGACTGTTCCCAGTGTTTAGAGACAGGTCAGGTCTCCCAAAAGAAGAAAAAATAATGCACGGTAATTGTTCAGATAACTGAGCATTTGGGGATTAAATGTGTGATGTTATTTTTAGAAGATAGCATTAAAAAAAACAATGCCCCGCTCTTGGTTTTTTATTGTATCTTTCAGAGCACATCATGGGTAAAGATAAGAAAGCATCGCCTTCCAAGTACAGCACTGAATTAGAAGACCTTGTTTCCACTTTTGGTCTTATTTTGACCTTGTAATATCCTAGGGCTGATGACATAATCTTTCTGAGCTTTAGTTTCCTCAGTGGAGACATCATTATTAATTACTTTATGGAATTACTATGTCAGTTAGTAACACGTTAATAATCTGATGGTCATAAAGTAACTCTGAGTGTCTTTGAAATTCACATGACATAGAACTGTGGTGGGGACCCATTAGTGTCGTTATTATAAGAAACACATGGCATTTTAGCATGAAAAATGTTCACGCGCAGGAAAAACCACGGGTGGTCGGGAGGAGACTGGTGTGAATTTGGAAAGAGATGGGTGGTAAGAGGGATGACATTTAATTTCAGGACATTTCGATGTATACGACCAGGGATTTTGTAATGCTACTTATAAAGGGACGGACATTTTAGGAGAATGAAGGAAAAAGAGAGAGTGTGTGTACTTTAGTACATCACCTCCTGGTGCCAGAATATGGCTCTCAGTACATGTGACACCTTCTCCCTTATTAATACTCTGTTCTTATATCTGACTAGGATAACTTGTATTTTTAAAATTTTATATTGGAGTATAGTTGATTTACAATGTTGTGTTAGTTTCAGGTGTACAGCAAAGTGATTCATTTATACATATACACATATCCATTCTATTTCAGATTCTTTTCTCATATAGGTTATTACAGAATACTGAGTAGAGTTCCCTGTGCTG